>ML798963.1:10310-21649 GCA_009831015.1 Picea engelmannii
ATCACCAATGATCCTTTGATGACCTTCCACATCTTATCTGTAAATATGGATATACAACCTTCACTTGCCAACTACCCTGTTGAAATTAGATTTTTCCTTAAATCTGGAACATGTCTTACCTCTTTCAACAACCATTGGTTTCCCTTGCGTTGCTTTATTTTTACCTTTCCCATTCCAACAATTTTGCATGGTGCATCATCACGCAAATGAACCTGTCCAAAATCACCTTGAACATAATCTAAAAAATGTTTCCTATGGGGTGTGGCATGAAATGAAGCTCCTGAATCTACTACCCAAGACTCATAAATATTATCTACAAAAAGAATCAAAGCATATTGTAACACATCACCTGTTACATTTGCTTCTTGATTTCTCTCCGGTTGTCCATCTCTTTGTTTCTTTGGAGCTCTGCAGTATTTCTTCAGATGTCATTTATTCCCACAATTCCAACACTCTATCTTTCCAAGTTTGGATTTGGATCTGCCCTTCCTAGAATCCCCACGGTTCCCTGAGCCCTTTCCTGTATCCTTTTGTCTTCCCCCGTTCTCCATGTTCAACGCATTACCTGATGTCTCGCTTGTGCTTTTCCGTCACATTTCCTCACTAAAGATAACACCAACAACATCATCAAATTTTAAAGTATTTGAACCAGAGACAGAGTTACTTACAACCATGACCTAGTCGTTCCATCTTTCTAGCAATGAGCACAATATTAGAAGAGCCCTAACCTCATCATCAAAGTCCACTTTTACGGAACTTAGTTGATTAGTAACCGTATTAAATTCATTTAAATGATCTGCAACAGACCCACCTTTTGACATCTTCATATTAAATAATCTCTTCATTAGAAATACCTTATTGGACGTCGAGGGTTTTTCATACAGTTTAGCCAATGTGTCCATCATATCCTTCATTGTCTTTTCTTTCAAAATATTGAAAGCCACCGACACTGCCAAGCTCAGTCGTATCGTTCCTAGAGCCTTTCTGTCAATAATTTCTCATTCCTCGTCCTTCATGGCTGTCGACTTTTTTCTACTCCGCCCAATGGTAGGAATAGATCCTTCTGATATAAATAATCTTCCATCTGCATCTTCCATAACTGGTAGTTTTGGTCGTTAAATTTATCGACCCTAAACTTTCCATCTTCCGACATTGTTTCCACTCGAACAAATCCTCTTTTCCTGCGAGTTACCTTTCGCTCTGATACTAGTTGTTAGAAAAACAGGACCGCGGAGAAATAAAATAAAACAAATGCGGAAACAAAACATAGAAGATACACAATACAATAGAGACACAGATTTATGTGGTTCACCCAGTGTGGCCTACGTCCCCCCGAACCCCGCAGAGGGGGTACCCCCCCTCTGCACTCCCCCGCATGGAAGAGTGTACATACTTCTTGATCCAGATTATTTTCAACACGAAATGAGATTGGAGATATAATAAAGAAATGCACAGAGATATCGCAGATATTCAATAATATAACATAAATGTATCAAATATGAAACCATAAACAAAGATATACAGTAATACACGATTTCTATTAATGAAATAAATGTACAGAGATTGTAAAAATATAGAATGAAAGAATCGCTAGAATGGTGGCAACTTATCTCTGAGAAGAGATGTGACGGCTACTCACATTCACAAGAAGATGATTACAATGAGGCTCTGAAGGCCTTTTTACAATAAGCAGGAATTCCCAAAACCCTAGACATCCAAAAACCTAACCCTAGGAGATGAAGCGCCAAAAGTCATGTGGGCCCCGTTTGGGTAAGTGAGTACATCAACTTCCCAGGGTCATAACTTTTACATACGATCTCCGTTTTAGGCGTGTGATAACTCGTTGGAAAGGTATCATTGAGAAGATTCATTTTGGGGGCTCAATTATTCCTTTGGATATCATTGAGAACTTTGATATCGAAAAACCTTCATATGGACCCTTAAAATGGCCCCATAAGTTAAAACCTGCTAAAAATAGTAAATTGCCAAAATTGCCAAAAAACTGTTTTGAGCCATTTGGAAAAGGTGGGTGGCCACCGATATCCACTTGGATCAATCCTCCCTCCTTAGGAAGCAATGGTCTCCATTGCGTTGAGTTCCCGAGGGAGAGGTAAAAGCGTTTGTTGAATCTGCATCTTGGTGAGCTGCTTGTCTTGCTGGAGGCGTCGCGTTGCTCAGTTTGTGGAAATCTGTCACGAACCTGTTGAGGTTAAAGTTGTTCAACAAGTCGAGATACATGAGAGGACGATGTGCAGAAGGAATCTTCACACTTTGCTGCAGCCTTGTCAACCTGCTTCTGTTGGATAGAAGGTGCTTTGGGCAAGCCTGTAGTGGTTGCAGTGTCCTTTTGTTCTCCTTTTGAACAGATTGTGAAGAAGCTGAATTTTGCAATATGAGATACTACCTTGCGACACTTCTTAGGTGGAATAGTAGTCGGAACTACCTCTGGTATTCTATAGAGATGACCCCCCAAAGTAAAAATGACACTACGGGGTCGAGACTCATAAACAACATGATGTCTCCACATATATAGTTGGCCCAAGAGAACATCACAGACATCCAGTGGGGAAACATCACATAATACCTCATCCTTGAAGGGTTGGATGCCGTATGACAATCGACACTGTTGGATGACATGGAGATCTTGTCCTTGCCGAATCCACTCGATGTTGTATAGCTGTGGGTGTGGTGTTGTCGACAATCCCAACTGTTTGATGACCTCTGCTGAGATGAGGTTTTTCTGGCTTCCTCTATCAACAATAAAATGCAATGGGGTCCCCTTCACCCACATCTGTGAATGAAAAAGGTGCTCCCCCTCTTCAGGATCTGTTGGTTCTTCTTGTTGAATTACTGCGGTAATGACAATAGCAGTGGGGTCCGCGTCAATGATCTGTCCTTTACCATTATTTTCAGAATCAGATTCCGAATCAGGGTTCGGCTCTTTGTCTTTGATCTCGACCACTAATGACTATTTTGAGTGACATTCATCAGTGTTGTGCCAGGGGATTTTGTGGAACTCGCACCATTTTCCGGTGTTCTTCTTTGTCTTTCCGCGACCCTTATTTTCCCGTGTCTTAGACTGGTTTTCGGGAAACTGTTTGTTAGGGCTGTCTTTGTCATACTTTGGTTGTTGTGGATTTGCAGACCCGAACTCCCGTTTGTTCTAGTGCTTAAATTTTTACTCAATTTTAACAACATATCGATAAGCAACACCGAGTGATGAGATGTCCAGAAAATCCATTTCAGTCTGGATGTATCTGTGTAGAGCCCCACGGTATTTCAGAATCAAATGTCGCTCGGAGTCTTTGATACCCAGCTTGGTGCGCAAGGTATGGAAGGTATTATTGAACTCCGGAACTACTTGGCCCCTCTCTTTCCATAGTGTGGTCCATCTCATGTACTGGTCCTCATAGTTTCCAACAGGGTAATATTGATCCTTTACCGCATCCACAAAAAAATCCCAAGTGGGATCGACCCCATATATTCCAGACTCCTCTGTGGAACTTTGATCCCAGTAAGTTTCCCACCAATGTTTGACATGAGGGAGATCTTTAAGGAGTGTGAATGTGATCTTTTCTTTGTCGAAAAAATTGTGAACAAAGAAATAACCTTCTAGCAGAGTTAACCATTTTTCTAGGGCTTCTGCATCTATCTATCCTTCGAATATAGGAATATCAAAGTTAACTTGTACCTTGAAAGGTGAGATGCCTCCAAAGTGGCCACTTGATGAAGATGCGCCTGATGCTATCAACATGCATTGAAGGATGTGGGAAAAATTCTCCATCATTTCGTCCCTCTGTCGCGTGAGAGCTTGCTCAGGCAACAGATTGATAGGATCGTCTCCTCCGTCGTTTTTCTTTTCTTCCGCCATTGAGGGTTTCTTGGGTGTGCGAGAGAGATTTTCTTCAAGAGAGACAAGCTCGAGACCCAAATTTCTATACTCAGACCTCGTCGAGGACATGCACTGAAAAAACGATCAAGAGCAGCCTGCTCTGATACCACTAATCCGGATTATTTTCGGCACGAAATGAGATTTGAGATATAATAAAGAAATGCATAGAGATATTGCAGATATTCAATAATATGACATAAATGTATCATATATGCAACCATAAACATAGATATACAATAATACACGATTTCTATTAATGAAAGAAATGTACAAAGATTGTAAAAATACAGAGTGAAAGACTCGCTAGAATGGTGGCAGCTTATCTCTGAGAAGAGATGTGACGGCTACTCGCATTTGCAAGAAGATGATTACAATGAGGATCTGAAGGCCTTTTTACAATAAGCAGGAATGCCAAAAACCCTAGACATCCAAAAACCTAACCCTAGGAGATGAAGCACCAAAAGTCATGTGGGCCCCGTTTGGGTAAGTGAGTACATCAACTTCCCGGGGTCGTAACTTTTACATACGGTCTCCGTTTTAGGCGTGTGATAGCTCATTGGAAAGGTATCATAGAGGAGATTCATTTTGGGGGATCAATTATTCCTTTGAATATAATTGAGAACCTATATCTTGAAAAAACTTCATTTGGACCCTCAAAATGACCTTGGAAGTTAAAACCTGCTAAAAATAGTAAATTGCCAAAATTGCTAGAAAACTATTTTGAGCCATTTGGAAAAGGTGGGTGGCCACCGATATCCACCTGGATCAATACTCCCTCCTTAGGAAGAAATGGTCTCCATTGTGTTGAGTTCCCGGGGGAGAGGGAAAAGTGTTTGTTGAATCTGCATCTTGGTGAGCTGCTTGTCTTGTTGGAGACGTCGCGTTGCTCAGTTTGTGGAAATCTGTCATGAACCTGTTGAGGTTGAGGCTGTTCAACAAGTCGAGATACATGAGAGGACAATGTGCAAAATGAATCTTCACACTTTTCTGCAGCCTTGTCAACCTCCTTCTATTGGATAGAAGGTGCTTTGGGCAAGCTTGTAGTGGATGCAGTGTCCTTTTGTTCTCGTTTTGAACAGATTGTGAAGAAGCTGAATTTTGCAGTATGAGATACTACCTTGCGACACTTTTTAGGTGGAACAATAGTCGAAACTACCTCTGGTATTTTGTAGAGATGACCCCCCAAAGTAATAATGACACTACGGGGTCGAGACTCATAAACAACATGACATCTCCACATATATGGTTGGCCCAAGAGAAAATCACAGACATCCAGTGGGGCAACATCACATAATACCTCATCCTTGAAGGGTTGGATGCCGTATGACAATTGACACTGTTGGCCGACATGGAGATCTCGTCCTTGCCGAAGCCACCCGATGTTGTATGGCTGTGGGTGTGGTGTTTTCAACAATCCCAATTGTTTGACGACCTCTGCTGAGATGAGGTTTTTCTGGCTTCCGCTATCAACAATAAAATGCAGCGGGGTCCCCTTCACCCACATCTGTGAATAAAAAAGGTGCTCCCCCTCTTCAGGATCTGTTGGTTCTTCTGGTTGAATTGATGCTGCAGTGACAATAGTAGTGGGGGTCCACATCAATGATCTGTCCTTTACCATTATTTTCGGAATCAGATTCCGAATCAGGGTTCGGCTCTTTGTCTTTGATCTCAACCACTGATGACTGTTTTGAGCGACATTCATCGGTGTTGTGCTAGGGGATTTTGTGGAACTCACACCATTTTCTGGTTTCCTTCTTTGTCTTTCCACGACCCTTCTTTTCCTGTGTCTTGGATTGGTTTTCGAGAAACTGTTTGTTAGGGCCATCTTTGTTATAATTTGGTTGTTTTGGATTTGCAGACCCGAACTCCCATTTGTTCTGGTGCTTAAATTTTTTCTCAATTTTAACAACATATCGATAAGCAACACCGAGTGATGAGATGTCCAGAAAATCCATTTCAGTCTGGATGTATCTGTGTAGAGCCCCATGGTATTTCAGAACCAAATGTTGCTCGAAGTATTTAATACCCATCTTGGTGCACAAGGTATGGAAGGTATTGGTGAACTCTAGAACTTCTTGGCCCCTCTCTTGCCACAGTGTGGTCCATCTCATGTACTGGTCCTCATAGTTTCCAACAGGGTAATACTGTTCCTTTACTACATCCACAAAAAAATCCCAAGTGGGATCGACCCCATATATTCCATACTCCTCTGTGGAAATTTGATCCCAATAAGTTTCCCACCAATGTTTGACATGAGGGAGAGCTTTAAGGAGTGCGGAGGTAATCTTTTCTTTGTTAGAAAAATTGTGAACAAAGAAATAACCATCTAACAGAGTTAACCATTTTTCTAGGGCTTCTGCATCTATCTGTCTTTCAAATACAGGAATATCAAAGTTAACTTGTACCTTGAAAGGTGAGGTGCCTCCAAAGTGGCCTCTTGATGAAGATGCACTTGATGCTATCGGCAGGCGTTGAAGGATGTGGAAAAAATTCTCCATCATTTCGTCCCTCTGTCGTGTGAGAGCTTGCTCAAGCAACAGATTGATAGGATCGTCTGCTCCGTCATTTTTCTTTTCTTCCGCCATTGAGGGTTTCTTGGGTGTGTGAGAGAGATTGTCTTCAAGAGAGACAAGCTCGAGACCCAAATTTCTATACGGACCTCGTAGGGGACATGCACTGAAAAAACGATCAAGAGCAGCCTGCTCTGATACCACTAATCCAGATTATTTTCGGCATGAAATGAGATCGAAGATATAATAAAGAAATGCACAGAGATATCACAGATATTCAATAATATAACAGAAATGTATCAGAGATGCAACCATAAACACAGATATATAGTAATACATGATTTCTATTAATGAAAGAAATGTACAGAGACTGTAAAAATACAGAGTGAAAGACTCGCTAGAATAGTGGCAACTTATCTCTAAGAAGAGATGTGATGGCTACTCGCATTCGCAAGAAGATGATTACAATGAGGCTCTGAAGGCCTTTTTACAATAAGCAGGAATGAAAAAAAACCCTAGACATCCAAAAACATAACCCTAGGAGATGAAGCGCCAAAATTCGTTTGGGTAAGTGAGTACATCAACTTCCCGAGGTCGTAACTTTTACATACAATCTCCGTTTTAGGCATGTGATAGCTCGTTGGAAAGGTATCATCAAGGAGATTCATTTTGGGGGCTCAATTATGCCTCTGACTATAATTGAGAACCTCTATCTTGAAAAACCTTCATATGGACCCTCAAAATGGCCCCACAAGTTAAAACCTGCTAAAAATAGTAAATTGCTAAAATTGCCAGAAAACTGTTTTGATCCATTTGGAAAAGGTGGGTGGCCATCGATATCCACCTGGATCACTTCTGGGGTGTAAAGTATTCATGGTGTATAAACACGACTAAAAAACACAAGACCTCTGGTTCAGGAAGATAACCAGGCTCCACAACCAACATAAAGCCCTCACTGGAAGACGCTTTGCGGATCGAGTTATCCTAGAAGAATGGTTGGAGACCCATTCTTGTATGTGGAATAATGAGATGAATATCAAGGAAATTGTTGGTGAAACTATCTTATATGGATAGTGCTTGTCATGCCATTTTCGATGGTATGTGGAATGTCACATAACTCCTCACGGTTTGAGAGTTATGGCCTTATGAAGTTGAAAGACCCCTATATGAAGGCTTGAAGCCCAAAAGGTCAAAAAATTCAAAGTGACCTTAAAAGAAGAAATCATTATTTAAATGATAAAGTAAAGTGACCAAGTCAAGAAGATTATTTAAATGATTAAGTGAGGTGACAAAATCGAGAAGGAATATTTAAATGATAAAGTAATGGGGAACTTTCTAATTATGGAAAGTGGTTAACCCTAAAATGAGAAAAATAGGTTAAGTGACCAAAAAATGGGTTAAGGGACCTATAAATAGGTTAAGTGACCTAGAAATGGGTTAAGTGACCTAAAAGAAGAAATCATTATTTAAATGATAAAGTAAAGTGACAAAGTCAAGGTGGATTGTTTAAATAATAAAGAGAAGTGACAAAATCAAGAAATGATAAATTAAGGTGACAAAATCAAGAAGGAATATTTAAATGATAAAGTATTGGAGAACTTTCTATTTATGGAAAGTGGTTAACCCTAACGGGCCTTCACTACAAGCCTTAACAAGCTTGAAGGTGATCCATATACACACAAATGGATGATGAAATACCAATCCTTGATGAGGAAAACTATTCTACTTGGAGAATAGAGATGAGAGTGTATTTGAAGACAATGGGAGCAACTATTTGGAAGACAACCATTGGTGGATCATTTCCGTTGAAGAACAAGTTGAAGTTTGCAGCTCAAAGGGAAGGAAAGAAGAATGATGCATTGGCTCTCAAGACCATTCTTAGTGGACTCTCAAGCCCTATCAAAGAAAACATGGAACAATGCACTTACACCAAGGATCTATGGCTAAAGCTAGAGGAGACATATCAAAGCAAGAAGGAGAAGGAAGATGTTGAAGACCACTCCATCAAGATCATTAAAGGTAAATAATCTCCAAAAACTATTGAATGTATTATTTCTAAATGTGATCTTGAAAACATTTCATATGAAGACAAATAATCAAGTGATTATGTTAGCACAAATGAAGATCTTGAAGACATTTCAAGTAAAGGCAAAGAATCATGTGATAATGTTGGCAAAAAGGAAGATCTTGAAGATACTCCAAAGACTCTTGATTGCAATGTTTCAAAATGTGATGATGTTGAATTTTTCTCAAGTGAAGAAGATGATCTATAAACAATTTGTGTAAAGTTTGATGGTAGTTATCCCATGGAAATAATAGAAGAAGATCTATTAGAACTTCAAAAAGAAGTTGAAGAGTGTTTATATAGATATAGAAGTGATCATTTTTATACACACTATAACTATCTTTCAGATAACACTAAGAAGTTTCTTAGGAGAAGTCAAAGGCACATCTTGAAGTTAAAGGGAATTCTCAAGGAACAAGAAGAGATAAATAAGAATCAATTAGAAGAAAAGGAAGAAGAGATCACAAGACTAAAGAATGAAAAAGAAGATATGAAGGTCGATGATGAGATTAGCAAAAGTTTTGAAACCATTATTCATCTCAAGACCCAAATTGAAGAAGCCAAAAGGGTAGAAGAACTTTTGAAGAATCAAATTAATGAAAATGAAGAGTCATGTGATAAATTAGAAGCTGAAGTTGTTGACCTTAGAAATAAGGTAGAGAAGTAAAACAAATTCTTGAATAGCTCACAAATATTGGATGAGATCTTGGAAAGTCAAAGATCACCATGTGATAAATGGACTTGGATACAAAGAAGAAGCTACACAAGCTGAATCAAGCACCTCAAAGAAGCATGAGGTAAGTCCATCAAAGAAGGAAGACAATGTTGCAAAGCAACCATCTACACAAGGCAATGAGAATTTCAAAAGAACAAAGCAAGGAAGACATCAAGAAGCTATCTTTGGGACACCAAAGCAAAGGTATGAAAGTATTTTTTGTGGGCATTGTTATTCATGTAATGAATACGGTCACAAAGATTTTGAATGTAGATCTTATGAAAGAAGATATAATGGAAGATTTCATAACACCATAAGGTGTTGGAGATGTGATCAAGTAGGACACATTGCTGTTCACTGTAACACCATGAGATGCTACAGCTGTAGTGGATTTGGCTACAAATCCCAGGAGTACTGGAACACAAGAAGAAAGTCCATGATGAGGACTTCACATAGCATGGATATAAGAAGGAATGAAGTAAGGAAGGGAGACATATTTGAAAATATGGATGCTCAAAGCTCAAGTTTTGAGGAGCAGGGACATATACATAAGTGGGTGAAGAAGACAGAGCATCCAAAACAAAATGAAAGACTGAAGGGAGGTTCAAAATGTCATCTACTGAGGCATACATGGGTGAAAATGGTATCAATTGCGTACATACGCAGACTGACCTTGTATAGGTCACATACATACATGAGTTGTCTGTGCAACAAGTCGTGTATATGTGGTGAAGCCTAAGGAAAAGGGCTATGCATAGGGATTGCAGTTTGATGTGATGGTATAACTCTATGATGCAGGGTCTAACATGGTTTATTGTAGGTTCTGACATTGTTTGCTGCAGGTTTTCATGATTCTATATTGGAATATGTAAGGTGATGATGCAAAATAAAATCTTGGGTGCATGGCACTTACCCATGAGTATGGATTGATTCATTTTCTGTTGAAGAACAATGCTGGTTATGATAGTGAAGTTATGACACCTTGGTTATGTGATATATCTTGATGATGTATTGGAAGCTTACTTGTTGGAAAACTTGATGCATGAATTTAGCATATGGATGGGCTACACATTGGGACATGTGGTTGGTGAGTTGATGAGGTGATCATGTTGTACATCATTGATGATTCATAGCTTGATCTATAATTGATACATGTTTGATACACTCATAGATGGCATATGCATGATGATACTACACCATTGGTACTACTTGATCAACACAACAATTGGTATTTGTTTAAGATACATGATTGTGGCACTTGATTCATGATTGAGACATATCATGAGTGATATGACACATGGTTGTAATATTGGTAGATGCACATGGTTGGCATATCGGTAGATGCACATGGTTGACATATTGGTATATGCACATGGTTGGTATATCGGTGTATGCACATGGTTGGCATATTGGTGGATGCACATGGTTGGAATATTGGTAGATGCACATGTTGGCATATTGATAGAGGCATATGATTGATACATTCCATGGATGATATTTTTTGGCACATTGGATGTTGTTGATGTACATGGGTGTTGTGCATGATGAGCACACATTTTTGTACAGGATGTACTTGGTTGATATTTTGCTCATGATTCTTTATTTCATTGTTGACATATATTTTGCTTCATGATGCTTGGTATAGCATGAGTTTGATGCATGAACAGGTCCAAGGATCGTTATATGGTATCACATTGTTCATCTCGCAGAGAAGATAGGGGAGACATACCCATAGGGAGATTCATTCTTCTTCCCATGATTCTAGGAGGAGATATTTATCAGATGCATACCTAGAAAAGAGCCCTATATTTGAAGAAAGAGCACATAGGCATAATTCCAGGAGGAGCGATGGTCATAGGGGGAGTATGTTCGATGTATTTTCAGCATTATATTAGGGTGATATCCCTTGTTCAAAATGGGAGAGATTATTCAGAGGAAGATCAAAGGCACTCAGACAGGGGGAGCAGCCCCAAGGAAAGTTCAAGCAGGGGGAGCAACCCAAAGAGGAGAATGACCCTTTGCCATTGATGTCAAAGGGGGAGAGATAGTCACATTGATGTGATTGATGATTATTGATTGGGAGAGATAGTCACATTTGGGAGAAATAGTCACATTGACTATTGATGTAGAGCATGCCTTATCTACATGTTGACATCA
>ML798963.1:38214-50398 GCA_009831015.1 Picea engelmannii
TGAACAAGTAATTAGTAAATAATTAATTAATTAATATTATTAAGAAATAATTATTGTTTAACTAAACATATTAGGACAGTCAGATTATCAAATTAATTATAATTAATAATCCCTATGCATCTATTTAACCAGGGTTGTTACATGATGCCCTTAGAAGAAGTATGAAAGTGATTTACTTGGCAACTGTAAGCACCTGTGAAATGAATGTCAGGGAGAGAGTCAAATGTGCACAAGAAACATATGCAATTTTCGAAACTATAAAATCGTAGTTAGAACAAGAGCCCACAGGGCTGAAGTAGGAAGATTATCAATTGCTGAATGATGGCCTGCTAACTTACAAAGGTAGGTTGTATATTCCTAATTGTGACGAATTGAAGAGGTTCATGATGGATGAACTACACAAAATACCATGAACTAGTCATTCTGGTTATCAGAAGATGATCACAACCACCTGGAAACTGTTTTATTGACCCAGACTGACAAATGACATAGTTGATTACTTGGCTAAATGTCTAGAATGTCAGTAGGTTAAGGAAGAACACTGACATCCAACAGCGCTGTTGCAACACCTACCAATCCCAAAATGTAAATGGGAAACCAACTCCATGGATTTCATCACAAGATTACCAAAATTGGCCAAACAGAATGACGCCATCATGGTAGTGGTGGAAAAATTGAGCAAGGCTGCTCACTTCATTCTCATCAAGTCAACTTGCAAGGAAATAGATGTTTCCAGTATTTTCATGAAATAAATATTTAGGCTGCATGGCATGCCTAAGGAGATCATATCTGACAGAGATACAAAATTTACTTCAATCTTTTGGAAGTCCGTGTTTGCTAGTTTTGAAACTAAATTGCTATTTAGTACAACCTATCACCCTCAATCTGATGGACATACAAAGATGGTGAACCAAGTGTTAGAGGACATGTTAAAGATGCATGTAATGCATCAGCCTAAGAAGTGGGGATACTACCTACCATTGGTTAAGAGTTTGCCTACAACAATGGCTATCAAGAGTCATTGAAGATGATCCCTTTTGAGGCCTTCTATGGTAGACAATGCAAGATTCCAATCAACTGGGATAACCCAATAGATAGAATCAAAATCATGCCAGACATGATAAAATAAATGGAACAACAAGTAATTCAGATAAAGAAGAATCTAAAAATAGCTTAGGATAGACAAAAAATATATGCAGACAGAAAGAGGACTCCTAGAGAGTTCAAAACAAGGGATCATGTGTATCTCCGAGTTAGACCCAGGAAGATCTCCTTGAGAATGGGAGCTTGTGCCAAGCTAGCACCTCAGTATTGTGGACCCTTTGAAATTTTGGATAGAGTGGGACCAATATCCTATAGATTAGCGCTTCCTCCCACAGTGAAGGAACATAATGTTTTCCATGTTTCATTATTGAATAAATATGTACATGATTCTAATCATATAATTGACTGGTCTGTGATTGAGGTGGAACCAAACGAAGAATTTCTGCCATAACCTCAATGCATAATAGACAAGAAGGAAACCCCACTCAGGAACATAACCATTGCACATGTTAAGGTGCAATGGAAACACTTTGGCCTAGATGAGGCTACTTGGGAAATGGAGGATGCCATGAAACATGCATACTCATTTTTGTTTACTTCTGTACATACAAAGCACATCGACATATATAACATTGATGACAATGTTCCTTTAAGGGGGAGGGGATTGTAATACTCCTGTTTCCCCCAGGTTGTAAATATAACTATAACTAGCCAAGAGACTATGACAGACTAGATATGTGTGAATGTTGGATTTGATGAACCTTTTTGTTATAAAAGGTCAATGTATGTATTTTATGTTATTAATAGAAAATGGATAAGTGTTGCATAACTGATGAAAGGGGGGTTTTCCAAGATAAACCATGTTGCTATGAGAGAGATGGTGAGAGGAACCCAAAATGGTTGAGATGACCCCCCACCAAAATAGTACCTTACTCGATTTAATGGCTCAGACCCAGAACAATCCTCTGACCTAGAAAATGAATTACCAGTTAGAATGGTAGCCGAAAGAGTCCTCCTCAAGATTTAATGAGGAGATGGGGAAGAGTACCCATATGCAAGACTTCTAGACCTAACCACGAGCTGGGGATTCGGAGCCATGCAACCTTGATGAGGAAGGTAATAAAAGTGGAAATTCATGGGTAGAGGAAAACCAACGCAAGGAAGCAGAGTTGAAAGACAAATATTGAGAAGAGAAAAGAGCACTTGCAACTCTCTGGTTTGAAGAAGAAGAACCGAGAAATAAGCTCATTCTGGGTGAAAGAAGCTACTGGAAGGTTTTTCATTTCAAGATGATAAACGAGGCTGATGAGTGACTGTGGAAGTACTCGTGAAAACCTCCTTTCTTGGTACATATAAAATCAGTTGCCAAGATCTCGTGGGAGGAGGAGAGTAACCTTCATCCCTGACTGTCGCTGAGAAAGAAGAAAGAGTCTCTCTCAAAGAATCATGGTTTATCTCGGGGGTGGCTAGTGGTAAATCCATTCTGGTTTTCTGGTTTTCTGATAAGTATTTTCATACTCTATAATGATGATTGAATATATTTATATGTCTATGACTGAGTTATGTATTGAATGATTTAGGTAGAAATATGTATGGTCTCTCTTTGAACCTATGCTTTTGAATGGTCTTTTGTTTCACTTAGCTTAATAGCTCGAGAGCTATGGGATGTAATTCTGCAAGAGTGTCGGGGAAGGATTTACTCAGATGCTTAAGTCCTGCTGACCTCTAGAATCTACATTCGTGGGAACCCAATGGAAGGAGGGAACCTCCTTCAGACCTTTCCCTCATGTGACCAAGGGCTCATTCGTGTGTCCTTAACCAATTCACAACTAAGAGATTGACGCGTTGCCCATGATATTTTTTGAAGGACCCATGTTATTTAGGTCTGGGAACCTCGTGCTAGGCCCGAAAGGAGCTAAGCCTTTCTAGATTTGAAACCCCAGGAGTTCAGAGCTCTGGAGTGTTTCGACCTTACCACTTGTAAACCGACCGAAGACAACTGATTTTTACAGTTACCCACGAGGTTGACCGATGCCTGGAAGTCTCCCTAACCATGGAAGATAGAATTTTCCCATTGTTAAACCTTGATCCATTCATCAATCACGAGGTTACACAGGCCAAAAATCCGAGGGTATTCAAGAGTCCCCTTGGTCGTCGGATCTACGTCGAGGTAAATTCGACGAAGTCCTACTTCGAGATAAAATAGATGTTATAGCACCAAAATCCCTGAAAACCGAAGTTACGAAGTGATGAGAGCCATGGATCTGGGGAGTTCGTTAAGAACCCCTCTTAACTGTCTGATCAACCAATAGATGGGTCCACGTACGGTACTTCGACGAAGTTCTGCTTCGGGAGAATGGACCAACCATCACGCCAAAACCTCCGAAGGTTGGAGTTGTGAAGTGACAGGGAACGTAGATCTGGGCACCGTTAAGGACCTCCCTTGACCTTTAGATTGAGACTATGGTCAGCTCAAATTTGACCTCTCCGGGAGAAAGGAGGAAGTAACACAACAGATTCCTCGAACATCGATGTTACGAAGTAACAAAGGCTATAGATCCAGGGGTTACGTGGACACACCTTGACCGTGGGATCGAAGGGCTTGGAAGGCTACCAGTTCGGGGTGAGGTGGCACGCTGATGTCACCCAGGGTGATGTGGACCCACATTTGACGTGCCACGTGTCACCTGGATTCATACGTTTCAAAGACCCCATGTTCCCATTAAAATGTGACATGTGTCACCCACTATAGGGGCCACGTGTCATCTCTACGAAAATGACTGTCTGATCTGGACCATTTTCTGAACTAGAAAATGCCCGTCCGTCATAAATCTTGGGCCACTTTCCGGACTGGAAGGTGACTGCCCAACCTGGACAATTTTATGAATTGGAAAATGAATTCCCATATATCATATCATTTCTCCCTCCCAACCCGGGAGTAATCTATTCCTTTTCCAATAAGGAAGTCATCTCCATGAGTACCAGCTTGTCCCTTAAGTACATAAATTTTTCATCTTGGATAGAGGCTTTACCAAAATATCTGCTATTTTCTCATCTGTGGAGATATACTAGAGAACCACTTCTCCTCTCTGGGCTCTACATGATCTCAATGTGCTTCGACATGTCATGGAACACTGGGTTCTCTTAAATATTCACACAACTCTGATTATCACAATATATCACAGTTGAATCCATCACCTGGTCAAATAGTCCATAAACTAGCTTACAAATCCTTACTGCTTTCGTACAAGCATCAAAAGATACAATATACTTTGCTTCTACAATGCTGAGTGAAACAAACTTATGTTTCCTGCTAGCCCATGACATCGTGGAAAAGCTCAAACTGAAACATATCCAAGTAGCACTTCTTCTGTTATCTACACCCCCTATCCAATCTGAATCAATAAATCCATGTAGCTGTATATCATAACTCAAATGTCCCACAAGGAAAATATTTGGATGAGTATTCTCCAAATACATTAACGAGCCATTCAATTTTTGATATAGAGACAGGTCTACTAGATCAGAGTCTTTCAACTTCTTTAGATATGTCATCCTGGGAGTTTTCCATGGATTTGCAATCCATCATCCCAGACTTCCAAGGAACCATTTCAATATACTTCCCCTGTCATAAGATGTTTTTACCACGCTTCTGTTGTACATGAGAGGCTCTCTGCACCAATTTTTCTTGAATCCATACACAATATTCTTCCATCTTCATACAAGGGTCTCTTTCTAGTATACCTCAAAACCTTGATGTTTCTCTACATATGATTCTTCTTCAATTACTCTGTTTGAGAAGAACAATATTTACATTCATCTGATGTAAAATCCAACCCATGGATACTGCAAGAGATATAATGGCTCAGGTAGAGATATGTCTGGTTACTGGAACATGTTGTCATCATAGTATTCTCCCTCCTTCTGGGAGACCCCTCTAGTCTTGATTCTCTCCTTGTATCTATCAATGCTTCACAATTTCTCACATACATTGTTGTTCATAAAAAATTCCTTCCATTTCTTCTACTTGACTACTTCTAGTGGGTTCAAATTGGTTGTTCTGACTTTTATTTCTTTCTTGGAATCTTCATGTTCTTCCTCATGTTTCTCTTCAATGTTGGAATCCATGGAATCTTCTATAGATTACATGCCATTATTTCCTGAAGGCTCCAACTTTTTCCTTTTTCCATAGGAACATAAATATAGATGGAAAACCAACGATATTCAATGCTTCTTTTTGAAGAAGAATTCTTCTAGAGTCAAGCTGAACACATGATGCTTATCATGGCTGCTATGTCCAATGAAGAACATGGATATATACTTCATAGTCTTTACAAATTCTTCTTCAATGGATCATATCGTTGGGGATTAGCTCCATCCTAATCCTGACTTCATGCCTGAATGAGAAATATGGATTCTCTACTTTTGGAATTCGGTGATCAACTCCCTCCATCTAAGAGATTCCATGCTTACATCTATTGCATCTCTCTTTGCTTTTTCCAAAGTGTCACAAGCATGTTCTGGTTTCCTTTGAGTCTCTTTAAGTTTGTTTCTATCTGTTTTGATTGCTTCCCATCTGGCAGTTGTGTCATCCTTATAAACTTCTTCTATGACAGCTTCCACAAGGATTTTTCATCAAACATATTTCACAAGGGTACCTGCCCGGAACAGGAACAACAAGAGAAAGCAAGAAATATCTATCTAAAGGAGATGTTAGTTCATCTTGCGAACAAGTCTAATACGTATCTATATCAATAATATTCATATGTAGTCAAGTATTCATTGCACATAGCAATAATAGAATCTTTCAAAGATTTCTTTCACAATTTGTAATGTAGCAACTATCACCCTTGATATATATCAATTTAATCAAACCTGGAACCTGAAGCCTCACTTTCTATGGAGGGTGCGCTTGTTCTTCTGAATGCACTGAATCCAATATTACAACTTGGACAAGATCTCTAGTACCTTCCTTGCAAACACACTCATGTTTTGCTAGATGATATAACTTAGATAACATATACGAGTGCATACCTTTGAAACCTTGTAGCATCATCCAACTTGTCTTCCAATATGAAATTAGATACCATCTTGACAAGAAGAGACTCAAAACTCAATCAGAATATTCAATGATTAGACCAATGTAGAAAATCTAAAATTTCAACTTTGACTACAAAATCAATTTGACTAGAAGTCAACCTTTGACTTTGACTAGTCAAACTTTGACTTTGACTTTGATTAGTCAAACTTTCAAACCTGACATTTTTGCTAAATAATAGTACCAAGAGGTGTGCTCGGCTAGGGAACACTAGGATGTCAAGGAATTAGGTCAAACTTTTCATCATAAGTGCCCGAACACAAGGCTTAGGGTTTGTTGCAGCTGCATAATCAGAAAACCTAGCTGCAACTGTAAGTGGTGCCACAAGGAGTTTAGTAAATAACTTCCCAATCTATCTTCCAGTGGTTAGAATGTCTGAAGATAGTGTGGGCCCATAACCTGTTAGAAAAAAATATATGTTCTCATTTTTACATAATATTGTCACCCAACCATAGACCACCCCCGAGCACCTTTAACCTTGACAGAAAAAATAATTCTGGAAGAAAAACCTTAAAAACAATAGCCAACCAAGATAGCGTATCTCTCTCCAAGAGTAGTGTGCAAAGCAAAGAATCCAAACCATAACCAAGGAAAAAATTCCAACCATAACCAAATAGAAAGTCCAACCATAACCAAAATCCAAAATCCCAGTTGCAGTAGTTGCAGCTGCACTCCCTCTCCAAAACTTCCACACCACTAGTTTGTGTGAGCTGTGAGAGTGTGTATGAGAAATGAGCTCTAGTGCCCTCTTATTTATATTTCTCTTTGTCACCTGTCCAGGTCGACTTCTTGTTTTATAGGTTAACACTTAAATATTAATTATTTTATTGAGTCAACATGTCTTCTAGGGTTTCCACACATTTGTTTAGGATTTCTCTTACTTCTCGAAATATTATAGTCTCATCAAAGGTTACACATAGAGGTTAATACCTCCAAAAACTGCCACAACATCAACACTCATTTCCTCCCCATTTTCTCTCTACAACCTTAAATTTTAATGGGTTTCTTTTGGAAGGCCAACTATCACAGTGGTTCATTTTCACTTCCAATTTTTCCAATAAAAGACAATAAAATAAAAACAAACATTACATGCTTATTAAAAATTTACAAGAAGGTTTGAAAAGGATACAATTCAGATCACACTTCCCCATTTGAAATATTTTGGTCCTCGAAAGCTTCATCTCCCTTCAATATTCTTCTCCGATCATCAAGCAGGCTCCAACAAATCTCAAGAAAGGGTGCATCCACTGTAGGATGGAAGATAAGAGTTGAGTAGGGGTTTCCTTTGGCATAACCGTGTTCTCTATCTCATGGTTAGAGATGAAATTTGTTGTTGCAATAGGTTGTTGGACAACCACTACTCCTTGGGATGCAAATGCAAGCAAATCCTCTTTCCCCTTGACCTTGAGTATCCAAGATTTGTTCTTGGTTGTTTGGTTCTTGGGATGGAGTTCTAGGTGAAGCGTCCAACATTTGGCCTCCCAATGTCCATTGAATCAATTTGTAATATTGGCAATAGTTCCTAAATAGGATGCTTGGCCTTTTAGAGTGCCAACAATCACTAGAAGTATGACCCCTTTTATTGCAACATAAACAAACTATGCCATACCTTTTACATTTTTGGTGATGATTTCCAACTTGGTTGCTTAGTCCCCTAAGGGTTGGAGCGAATCTAGATGGCCGAATCATCTCTTTGCTACCCTTTTCAAAGGTTATACAAGAATATTTGAGTGGCTTGTTGCACACTCCTTTTCCTCAATGGGAATGGATTCCACAATGGCAATAGGAGGGGATTTCTTTGTCTCTTGGACAATTGCTTCTAGCTCCTTCAATACCTCTTCCTTAGTTTCCAAGTCCTCGTATAGTTGAGCAGTCACCTCGATGAACCTCTCCTCTTGCCAGTTATCCAACTTAGTGAATTTCTCCCCCAATTGCAAGAGTTGCAATCTACTCCTTTCTAATTCTTCCCTCATGGTAGTGAAGGACTCTTGGCACTTGGAAAGATATTTTCCCATCTCATCCACTCTTTTCGTCCAATACAAACTTTACTCTTGGATCTACCTATTGAGGTATCTCAACTCTTCCATATTCTCCCTCTTCAAGGATTTACTCATGATAGTTGCTTCAAGGTATCTAATGAACCTGTTTTGATACCATTTGATTCGTAAATGGTAGGCCTATGGATTTTCCGTTTCTCCAACACAAATCCTTTGCAAAATTTATATTTTGTTCTTTGATATTTGGTTTGTTTACTTCTTGGTTTGCATTGCTTGTGGTTTCCAAACCAATGCCAACTAAGTTCACAAATTGTGTTTATGGGAAGGTTCAGGTCTAACACTCATTACATAGTGATCTTTGTGTCTAAGACCAACAATGAAGGAAATGCTTAGTAAATGGATTTAGTCATCCAATAATGGAGAAAAACACCTATGGGATGAATTAAGTCAACCATCAGTGAAGAAAATGCTCAATGGATAGAATTAGTCATCCCGTGGTGGAGAAAAACGCCTAGGAGATGACCTAAGTTGACCAGTAGTGAAGGAAATGTTCCATGGATGGATTTAGTCACTCAACAATGGAGAAAAATGCCAAGGGGATGAATTATGTCGACCGATAGTGAAGGAAATATTCTATGGATGGATTTAGTCATTCAACAATGGAGAAAAAATATGAAGGGACAAATTAAGTTGACCAACAATGCATACAATGTTCCATGGATAGATTTAGTCGCTCAATAGTGGAGATAAACACCCATGCAACATTAGAACACTGAGTATGATTTGTGTACGGCCTACAGGAAAATATAAAACACCCATGAATTATGAAAATGATGTGTATAGTTTGTAGGAAAAGAAAAAACCAATCAACATCTAAATAATATCCTAGAGGAGGAAATACACTTTGTGGGTGAGTGGAAACTCAGTCAACAAGACAAAACACCACTCAAAGAGGATTGATCTAGTGAAGCTTGCATCTACTAACCATTAGAGAAATTTCAAGCAATAAAACTCAAAACAGAGCTACAATAAACCTCTATAGAGTAGATTCCACCCACACAATATAAACAATAGGGATTTCTCTTGCTCAGGAAATTCATTACAAAGGGTGAGCTATGCATGCCCATACATCTCATGCATTGTTATTCACTGTTACCCTCTTAGGGGTAACAAACTTTGGTTACCCACACAATGGTGTCATGTATCTTCTTGCATGAGACACAATCATCTAGGCCACTGAAGAGCAAGTATTAAATACAAAAAGATCTAAACTCATAGAACTACTATAAGCTAGATTGGCCATTACACATGCCACCTTATACAACTCAATTAGAGGCAATAGATGTACATAATCTTGATAAAAAGATTGCACTATTTTAAAACCAATTAAAATACTATAAATTTGCACAAGGTCCGATTGCAATCTTTATAGAGCATGTATTAGAGGAAGATCAGGATAATGTATAGGTTAACAAGGAATTTTATGCAAAATCTTCTCAATTGCAAGAGCCTAGTTTACATTATCTGTTTTGTGTAAATAAAAATTGACGTGGAAGGAGAATCAAGGAAAAACTCAAGACCGACTCGAGTTCATTAAGCAAATCCATAAACATAGTGAGGGTGAATCACACACTATAAGGATTTTAATCAAAGATGAAATATATGAAATTGAGCAGGACTTGAATTATCGAAGCAAACTCGTTGCCCATGAATCACAAAGACAAATTGAAGATGAGTGGATGACATGTTTTAAAATCTAGGATTTCATTGAAGATACCACTACTCAATGTCAACTTCCCCCCTTAGTCCACTTGGATTTTTTTATTCAATAAACCAAGCTTTGTAGAAATTTGAAGATATAGTAAAGTTACACAAATTTGAGGTGCAAAGTGTATCAAGTGTTGAAAAGAGACATTTACAAAAGTTTTTAATTGAATAATCCAACATACTACTCAACTTAAATGTGCCTTCTCTAAAGTTGAGAAATATATTAAAAGGTTTAATAGAGAATTACCAACTTTAAGGTCTCAATGTAGGTAACATGTGCTCCCTCATAATAATTTGTGTAAAAAAAAAAGATCAATGAGAGAAGTACAATAAAGAAGTAGTTAGGGAGTAAAGCCCCAATTCACCTAAGGGTTAAGTTTTAATTGATTATTATAACCAATTTTGTAATTGTGTTTTTAGTAGAATTTGAGAAATAAAGAGTTCTTTTTGGTGCAAGGGATTTTATTACTTTGTAAAGAATCCTCATAAAATGATTAATTCAGAAGTCAACCATTGGCCAAATATGTTGTATGTCTGAAGCAAATCTTCATGCATATGATGTGATGTAGACTAATATGCAATTCAACCTATAGCATGGATGCTATGTAAGAAAAGTCTTTTCATGTTCTTTAGGCTATCTTGACATGCATATGATGTGATGTAGACTAATATGCAATTCAACCTATAGCATGGATGCTATGTAAGAAAAGTCTTTTCATGTTATAGCATGGATGCTATGTAAGAAAAGTCTTTTCATGTTCTTTAGGCTATCCTGACATGCATATGATGTGATGTAGACTAATATGCAATTCAACCTATAGCATGGATGCTATGTAAGAAAAGTCTTTTCATGTTATTTAGGCTATCCTGAAACAACATTGGCATTTATTTCATTATATTTCTTCAACAAATCTATGTCATTTATTTCATAGTTTTTTTTTTTTTTTTTGTTCCTTAAGTTTAGTTTCTGTTTTTTATTAGAAACTTTTATTATTCCACTATTTCATAGATTTTAAAGGATAGATAAAATCTTTCTCTTTCTTTAGAGCTAACTCCCAAGATTGTTTGTTTATTTTAAGCATAATTAGATAGAAAGTTTACTTTCTTTCTATAAATATTATAAAAATCTTTCTATAAATATTATAAAAAAACAATATAAAAAGTAAACATAAAATCTTAAAGCTCATTCAAAGGTTGTTCGACCATAAATCAAAAGGGTTTTTCCATACCAAATAAGAAATAATCTAATTGGGCCCTTAACTAAGTTAAACCCTTGTTGTTGGCATTTGGGTATTTTGCGTCATTAACACTACTTTAATAACAAAATTTATAGGCCAGTGGCCCATCCTATGTATTGAATTGTTTAATTACTTAGAGAACATAGATTCTACCATGAAGAGAGAGACATAAACCTTGAAGGAAAAGCTACAAAAATCCCCATTAGCATGGAGAAAAATTATTTAACAAACTACATAGCATGCCTTTTTGTAAATTATGATACCATTTGATGCTTATATGGTTAATATCTCATGCTTGATTATTTACAGTTGTAATTGATGGTTCAAGTTGCCACAGATCCACTTTAAGAAACACATACAAGTATTAGTGTGCAACAGATTTAAATGACAGTTGATGGTTTTGATTTGTTTGTCTATTATAGTGATTGGTTCTTGTCTCTTGAAAAAATACATACCTGCAAACAAAGCGGTAGTGCCTATATAAAAGTCAGATTACAATATTTAAAATAAGTATAAGTTATGGTAGCATATATAATTTATGAAGGTTGAAGCCTATGATTTTGAATCATACCCTCATGTGAAACTAGCTAAATGGTAGTAAGGCTAACCATACACCTTGCAATTACATGTCTGACCGTGTTAGGTATGTGACACATTATGGGAAATACTTGAATGCTGGGTTACACATATGTCACATCCTTGTGGAAAATTGTAATTTATGCCAATGGTTATCTCAAACAAATTTGTGTGAGGCTTAGAAAATATAAATTATAGACTACTATAATGCCTACACCTATTGTAAACTAAGGTGAGGACTTAATGCCTAAAGTTTTATCTGGAAAGATAGCACAAATTAATAGTGGTTGCCACCACATGCATTATGTTAAGGTCCTAACTCGCACATAGGTAGATCAATGTATTCGGATGTAATAAAGGTCAATATTAATAAGGCCTTTCAATAAAATAGAATAAGGCGGATGTAAGAAGACTTAATAGAAGCTTCCGCTTCTAGAAGGATCTTCCTCTAGATGCTTCTCTTA
>ML798963.1:77393-94300 GCA_009831015.1 Picea engelmannii
TCTAACTGGTTATAAATGAAAACAATGGGTAATGAATAAATGTTGAATGCTAATTGATGAGTTTTTGTGCAAGAGGGAAGTTTTGGGAAAAAGAGCCCCACACTCATTCACCCCCCCTCTAAGTGTGGTAGGTGTGTCCAAAACTCACTCCAAATAGATCAAGGAGACATTTTATTTCATTGTAAACAATTGATTGGTATTTATATATGTTTGTTTTTGTTGTAAATATTTCAATAGATCTATATGCTGAGTATTGGGGAATTGAGAGTGATGTGAGGTGTGTGTGTGTGTGTGGGGGGGGCATAATATCTTCTGCCTTCACGTGGTTGGCCCTATTCAGTAGAGAATAATTTATTGGAGCTGTTTAATCTTGAGAAAACCTCCCTCGATCCAACAGAGCAACACCAAATTCAATGTTGATTTTGTTGCTGCTACTTCAAATCAAGGGAGATAGTTTGATCAACTATTAGACGTGCGAATCTAATAAATTATTCTTGAAACCAAGAGGAGCTCATTCATGTATTTTTCGACACATAAAAATGCATCTTAGAGTAAATAACGCGCTACAAATATGACTTGTATTGATTTTGTAGATATTTATGAAAGTTGAATGATTTTGGCAGGTAGTTTAAGATATTTCTTTGTCGAGTGAGGGAAACTCAAGACAAACAGAGGGTCATACAGCTGAAGAGAAACATGCAGGGGGAAACCATTCCAATTGTGCCGACCAGTTCATCAGATCAGGTGTGATTTCTCCTTTCAACATAGTTTATATAGCCATCAATTTTGGTTATTTTTAATGTTTATGAATTGTTATGTGATTATTTATTAATGCAAGGTTTTCTATGTGATAATTTATTGATATATTTCATCTGTTTAGTACTTTCCATGTTCTCTCCTTGCATCCAGTAATGGTAGATACAAGTCCATTTATATTGAGGGAAAGAAACCTTAGCTTCCTATGGGGATTGATCAAGCTCTAGCTCATGCATATACTACTAGGGATCCTCCTAGAATAAGGCCGAATGAACTGAGAACAATTTCCATAAATAGTGTTGTTGTACTATGCCTCCTTTTTTCTAGGCATTGTTCAAGATCATGGAGCATGTACTGTTACCATCCATCCTAATAAGTTCATCTTCTGCTTTGTTTGTTTCATATTTTTCATTCCATATTCGTTCCCATAGTTCATTTTTACCTTTGACTCATCTCATGGATACAACAACTTATTAGTGATCTGTTTTGAGCCATAAAATAAAGGACTTTCATTTGATGAACTTCTACAAGTTTTCTCAAATTGCGTTCTGGATCACTTTAGGCTTAGTTTTTGGGCCTAGTTAAGTGAAAACAACTTCTTGTTCGTGTTTTATTACTTGTTTCCCCCAATTTACAACAATAACAAATAATTGGGTTTTAGGTTTCATGACACCCTTCTTCCATTATAGGTGTCATGAGTTTCAAGGCTAGCAACTAAGAGTTTGTGGGGAATATGAATTGAAGAGGATGAGAGCCCTCCAATGAATGAGAGATTGATAAATATGTCATGTACTTATTTTACATTTTAAATACTGAATATGCACTCCAATCTTGTGTGGTATTGATACATACATTTGAAGGGAACCTTGTATTCTAGACTAGGAATCTACATCTATAATAGTTGCCTTGCTTTAATGATTGGAAAATTTCCAACACATTTATGGTTAGTAGTGGACCTATTAAAACATATTGATGATTCATGGATTGGAACCCTTTAAAAAATTTCCATTGTCTACGTATGTGTGCATATGAGTGAAATGTGGTCTCCTATAATGGAATGATTGTGGACAATACTTAGAATACATGTAATGGTATGCAATTAGACCTCTGCTAGCAATTAACATGCTCATTTGCAACATGTATCTTAGGTAACAGTGAAACCACTCAGTGGATTAACCGCGAACCTTTTGATGATGATAATCACCCAATACCTATAATCAATGCAACCTTGTATTTTTGGATGATTAGGATGAAGGAACATAGTAAACTCCAACTGTAGGGATAACCTAGTGTTCTCAAAATACCTTGAGACTACCCAAAACTCAAGTGTGTCTACATAAAAGAGTCAATAAGGTATGCAACATTAGAACTAGACATTTGGGTTTGGAAGTCAACAAGTCTTATGTTTGGAGAGGGTCTAGTTTAAAAGCTTCTCTATATGTCCACATGCACAAAATACAAGAAAATACGTAGGTGTTAGCACAATATTGTCAGTAATGACGTAATATTTTCTTTGACAACTGTATGTATGGTTGGAAATTCTTTTGAGGAAAAAAAAAACAATACACATGAGATACATTTTCTTTTCTTGATTCAAGATATTCTATTTAGAGTGTTGTTTGATGGTTTACAGGTAAACTATTATTCCAAATTAACATTGAATGGACCTTTGAACTCAAGATCAAAGTTCTAGGATGGTTTGTATAGTTAAATATGGTTGTCCAATAAACGTTATAGGTTCTTATCATGGCATTTATTATTTGGCTTGAGATGGTGTTCAACTTAAGATCGATTGTTTCAATCGAAACTATGTTATCATTTATGAATTATTCCTTGCTGCCAAAAGTTCATGAAACACATTGATGTAGGGCACTATCAACAAGGTTGTCCAGTTTATTGATGAAATGGTGAGAAAAAAATGCAATCCAAATACAATTATTTATATGACAATAATATATGGTCTTTGTCAACAAGAAAGCATTGTAGAACCCATAGGGATTCTTGAAATATTGGTGAATTAAGGCCTTACTCTAAACGTTAGTATTTGGAATATATCAATGGTAAGTATTTCCAAGAAACTGAATACATACATATCCTAAAGACTACCCCATTGTGAATACCTTACTTTTTGTTTTATTTCTTTTGTGGGTTCCTTGGCCATCCATGGCCCCTTCTCTTTTTACCATTTCTTTATTTTGTAGGTCTAGAGTAAGGGAGTGGGTTGGTGAGTAAGTCCCTTAGCTTCTTGTTTATTTTTCAACTAATAGTGAGCCTTGTCTTTCCTCCTTGTTTCTTATAATCTCATTGAGTACAATTGTGATTAATCATTGCCCCATTGTTTGAAGGAAGTGAAGGTGAAGGGTCAAAGAATTGGATCCATAGGTAGTGATTAGTGAACCACATTTTCACCCATTTTGTGAGGAGAGTTCATGCCCGACCTCACCTAGCCCCCTAAGGATGTTCACAAGTCCCAACACACTCTTTCACATGACCTATCGAAGACTCTTTCCTCAAGAGTTTACCTCATGTTACTGTCCAAAGTTGCTCTTAAATGAGAAATCCATGAAACATGAGTGCAACCCAAGGGGAGCTAAGGAAGGCTACCCACTATCACCACAATAACTCCTCCTCTTGCTTTAGGATGGATTTCCTCTAGCGCAAGGGAGGTTTCCTTAAGTGAAGTGTAAGATGAACCATAGAAGTAAATGAGATGGTGGATAAATACCAATGGCAATCCAAAGGGTTATGGAGTCAAGGAATACGAACAAAGACGATTTAAAATATTAGGGAGAAAACATAGTCAAGCCATGCATTGATGTGCCATGAGTATTCCATGCATATTTTTAGGTTATATGATAGTGAGCGAGATCTCTAACAATAGATGAACCATCACAACTAATGTATTTAAAGCCAATAAATAATGCGCAATGCTAATAGTGAAGGAAAAACCATAACCTAAGATTATAAGAGATAAGGACCAAGTAGGACAACCTTCAATAGAATTGAAAACCCAACAACACATCACATATTCCATAACAATTTCATAGGATTAAATGAGCCATTAAAATGTGAAAACATCCAATCTGTTATTATGGTAGAAATCTCCCCCAATAACCAAGATTATGTCAAGGATCTCACCCTAAGTGCATCAATTGGTCCCTTGGAGTGATTTCCATTTGGTGGCGAATTCCCTATTTTTATTATTTCACCTTGGTGCATCAAATGGTCCCTTGGTTCCTTGGAGAAGTTTTTCCTATGGTGGAAAATTCCCTATTTTTTAGGTTTTTACCCCAGTGCATCAATTGGTCCATTGGAGTGATTTCTCTAATTTTTGGGATTTCATCCTAAGCATCAATTGCCATGTTGGGTAAATTTCCCTTTTTTTCAAGATTTCATCATGTGCATCAATTGGTCCCTTATATTTATTTCCCTTTGGTGGAGAATTCCCTATAATTATTTTAGTATTTCAATCTGATGCATCAATTAGTCCTTTTAGCGGTTTTCCTTTGGTGGTGAATTCCCTAATTTTTAGGATTTCACCCGGATTTCATCTATAAAACCTCCAAGGCTCGTTCTTCCTCTCTTCCCCCCCTTTCATTTTCCAAATCATTTAAAATACCAAGATATTACCTTCTACGTCCATTGCAGGTTGTAGGTTAAATATTTCACAATGGGGAAGATTCAATATCTCATGCAATTCAATCTCCTGGCATGTGGGAACACATGAGACAAAAAAGTGATACTATGCTACAAAATTTGCACAACTACCATGACCTATGTATCATGTTTTAGGAGCTTCACCATACATCACGTTGAAGGATTTTTCTCTATCTAAAATGGATCTTTTACATATTTCAATTTTGTTTATGGATTGGAAGATATCATTGTCGCAAGCCCCAAGACTACTTGGTTCTTCAAGGTCTCTCCCTTCTTAAAAAACTCTCCGATTATAGCTCCAAATGCTATGACAAGATGATTCCTATACATCTATGGAAGGATTTATTCATTATCTAAAATAGGTCTATGACAAATTTTGATTTCACCTCTTGAAACAAAATCTATAAGCAATTTGAAGCAACTGCCCCAAAATAACATTGGAATTTTTGAAATTTATCTTCTTTGCTTAGGCATTTTAACTACTCCATAAAATTCTCATCAATCCACCGTTTGAATCTCAAGATAACTCATTTTCTTTGTTTGAATCTCATCCACATGGGTTTTTGACATATTGGTGATACCTACCAATTGTCCTCTTTTTTAAATAGCAACGAGAATGTCTTTTCATGGGTTTTAAGCTTATTTTGCACCATGTTTTCATAAATGTTTTAGTTCTCCCAACAAGAAATGTTGTTTAATATTCAAAGTTTGTTTGGATACAGTGACTCTTCATCCTCCGAGATGCACATTCAATGTTTTATTTTCCTTTTGTTTTGATCAAGTTAAGAGTCATTCTTTGCATTCAATGTTGTTATTAAAAGATCTGTTACAGGCTTGAACAAACCTTTTATTACTTTTAATGGAAGTGTTATATGCATGCATAGAAAATGGTGAAGGGAAAGAAAATTCCTCCCAAAATCCAGACACATGGTTTACAACTACCATGTTCTCATCTAAAATATCCTTGGAATCATCATATTCAACATTGTACTGCAGATACTGAGATGTCGTGCCTTTTCCACTAGGTGTAAAAAAGATGAAATATAGGCCAAACACTTCAATCGATAAAATATCTAATTGCAGAGATATCATGCTCAAATTATCATATCAATAAGTCAAAAATAAAGTATGAGTTATTTCCATGCTCCAACACCCTTTTGAGTTTAGTTTAGAATGCAAATCTTCTATTGGTGCAATTCCAAGACAAAGTCTTTGAAAGTATTAATGAAAGAACACCATTGTTCATGCAATTTAGTTCATTAATAGAGTCGTGCTCCATGAACATGTAATAGATTCTATGGAGCAACAAGGGTTTCTTAATAATCTATTTTTATTTATTTATGTGATCTAGGTGGAAAATGTTTCATCTTTGTAATTGTATTCAAAAAATCTAATTGAGCTTAATTTTTAATTTGTAATATTGAGTCGAAGAGTCAAAGTCTAGGTTGGAAAGTTGAAATTTCTAAGAAGGTAATTGAAAGGTCATGGAAAGGTTGGAACGCCAACAATGACACCTAATTCTTATAAATGAATATTTGTTACAAGAGCCAAAGGAGGGGGCTCAAACTTGGTAAGCAAGTTATCTTGTAACTGAGTTTGGGGCGTTATTAGGATTGACTTAATACAAAACTTAACAGATATTAATTTTGTGAGCTATCTTCTTTGCATATAACTTTTTTCAGTTCAATGTGAGTATATGTTATTGGTTGTTGTGGACTATTCCCTCTTTCAATTTCATATGATTATTATCATGTGCTTTTCTAACTTGGTTTTGAGATGGGGATGGGACTAAGATGTTTACAACTATCTTGTAAGTCTACCCAATCTCATAATATTTTATGAGTTCACAATGGTGGACTGTTCTCTCCCCAGACTTGCGTAATATATCATTTCAATTCCAATCATACTTTTAACTTTCTCTTAGTAGTAGGATTTACTTTCCACATCTACTTTCTTCATTTTGTTTTTGCAACATAAATAAAAAATAAATAAAAGCCATGAAATGAATGTAGTAGCCAGTGCCACAAAATAGAGTATTGGAAATAAAGGTGGGAACCATGCTTTGAAGTTTTTATCCTAAGAAATCCATGTGTGTTAACAACAGTCAAAATATCACATCAACAAGATCGATGGGTACTTTGGCCTTCCCTTCGACTATGCTTCAAAGTTCCATCTCCCCCGACATCTACAATTTACACTTTAACAAAGTAAAGTTGGAAGCTCCATCTAGTTGGTCACAGTCTTTGAGACCTAACAGGGATTCAACCATTCTTTCTTCTCCTTAAACACAATTTAGAAAAAATATATTAAGAGAAAATAAAATCAAACCAAGAACCTATCACAAATCACCTCTATCAAGCATAAACAACAATCCAATCACTATAAGTGTCACGAGCATCTCACCCTCTTGAAACCCCTCACAAGTCCAAGAACCTATCTCAGGCATGGACCAATTTTAATCATTGAAGCATATCTATCACACCTTTTGAGATCCTCTGGAAACTTCCTCTCATAGGAAATAACACATTCCATACACAAATCTAGAAAATCCCAATTCTGGCCCTCCTTCTAGCGCCAATTCTGTTGAGGGGTATTAAATCCATTTTACTCAACAGTAGGAACCAAACCTGCCACTGAGGCCCAATTAGACTCTACAATGTTTAATGGTGGAATGGTTCTCCAGGTCTTGCGATTCGACCAATTAATCGATGGGATTTACATAATGATTGCCATGATGTTTTCTTGTGAAAGCTCCTCCTTCAGTTTGAACGCTCTCTTTTTTGTATTTTCTCTTATAGGTGGGACTGATACAAGATAAATGCTGGTATAAACCAGCTGGGTAACAAAGGGGAAATTTCTTAACTTGAAGAAGGCTGAGCCTGGGATAACATTTGTGCTCAAGAATGCAGACAATGATTCTTACACCTATGACAAGCCTAGTACTAATACATCAACTTGCTGGCATTTCAATTACTGATTGAGATAAAATTTATCATAAGAGAACATACATGCAATAATAATGATGGCAAGAAAAATAGTTTCCTTAGCTCTTATCACCAATCACACATTGACACAACGATTTGTTTACATCATTAGAGGCAAGAATTATAAAAATATTGAATCAGATAACTTATCAACAGATCCAAAAACTCTTACTCATTACAACATCCATTCATGAGATACAATCGGAAGTAATTCCTCCTTATGATCCAATCACACACGCTTTTGATGAAACTAAAAATTTGTCTTAGGTCCTAAATATGACTTCTCAATTAAGGTAGCTCCCAAATAGTTCTTTACAATTCCAAAAATGAGGGTCTTTCCAAAAGCCATCGACCCTTTCAACATACATAAACTTATCAGAGTTGCAGAGGCTCTCGTCCATCTGGGACTAAGACTTAACTCTACATTAGCAATTGTAGAACGACTAATTAACTTGATTAAAACACTGCTGGAGTACAACAATGTATACTTCACACTTGACTTAATAAAAATGAGTGGTTCTTATCACACATAGAAGACCACTTATTAATTTAATCTAAAACGGTTTTGAAATTGATGAACTAAAAACTGCTACTGTCTTTGAGACTGAATTGATGAATGCACTGGATGAACTGTAATTTTGGCAGAAACTGATTCGAAGTGACAGGAATGAGTTATGCATTGATCATGGTGTGCACGTGCGCTGTTGGAGGCCACTAGAGACAACTAGATGTGCCACGTTAAAATCTCCCAGAGTGGCGTGGTGACCTGACGTCATATAAGCACGTGATTGAGAAAGTTGTTGAGGGTGGTTTGGGTCCACACCGCTTTGACCCCCGCAATCCACCACAAGATTCCACGTATCTCATAAGTTATACCATGGTTTCAATTGTGGGACCTCTCTGGAAAATTAACATATGATCATTTTCCGTCCCTGCAATGAAGTGTGACTGTCGATCTTGTTGCAATCTGCGATCTAGGTAACCATGATATTTTAGTGCCCCTGCTAAAGTTTCTATTCGTCTTCCATATTAGAACCTCTCTAGCCATACTTAGCGATGACGCAAATTTCTTAGAGCTCGGGATATTTTGAACGCGAAGCATGAATATCTCCCGAAGTGACTTTATCTCGAAGTGACGTGGCAGTCTCTGGTCACTTTGACACTTTGGAGTTCGGGAGCTTCTGAATGTTGTGCTTGGAAATCCTCCCGAAGTATGATCTCCCAAATCTGACGTGGAATCAAAATGTCATATCACTGACATGTCATGGAAATAAGGGTGACACATATCATGTGGAAATGGGTGAATGATGCAACCAAATGACCTGGAATGAGTGCCACACGTCATGACTGATGAGTGTGCCACATGTCTCGACTGATGAGTGTGCCACATGTATCGACTGATGGTTTCCACGTGCTTTGGCACTTCGGTCTTCGAGAGTTTTGGATTGTGAAGCATGAAGTTCTCTCGGAGTAGTACGGGCCTGCAGTGATGTGGCAGTCTCTTGTTACTTCGACATTTCAGTAGTTTGGGAGTTTATGGATGTAAAGAATGAAAATATTATGAAGTGATGATATCGCGAAGTGATTAGCTAGTGATTATGACTAATTAAATCAAGATTAATCCATGTTTAACATTAAATAATTTGGAAGTTCGACACTTCGATGATTGAAACAATGACAAGTTCAGACACTCGAACGCCGAAGTCATGGAGTGACTTTCCTAATGCCTTCTGTTAAACCCCACACGATTCTGGACCCCCGAATGGACGAGATCCATTGATCTGATCGTCCCGTTGGATATTTACCGTTGAAACATTACCTTGTTCGTTTGACAATCCAGGCCCGAAAATGACTGATCTGAATTGTTGCATTTTTTCCACGGGCGTTTCCTCTGCATACAAAAGGCTCGGTTGACGTGTTGTGAGTGGGATTTTGACACCTCTGTAATTCGGGGGTTCGGAGAAATGTGATCGCTTTGAATTGAAATTCCCTGGAGTTCTAAACTCCCGAAGTGATGTGGCGACCTGACATCATATCGTTGACGTGTCACAGAAAGAAGGGTGACACGTGTCACTTGAAATAGTACAGATGAGGGACCCAAATATGGTTGAAACGAGTGCCACGTGTCATGATGAGAAAGTGTCACGCATCTCAAACGATGGACGCCATGTGTCTCTAACTCTTTGTCACTTCGTCTCTTTGTCTCTTCGACACTTCGATGATCTATGCTTGTCTCAAAGTAAAACATCCCAGATGGATGATCTCCCAGATCTGACGTGGCAGTCTGATGTCATATTATTGACGTGTCATAGAAAGAAGTGTGACACATGTCACCTAGAAATGGATGGATGATGTAACCAAAGGTGTCTAAAATAAGTGCCATGTGTCTTAACTGATGAATGCCTTGTGGCTTTGGTGTTTTGAAATTCGGGAGTTTTTAGTGCTAAGTGTGGAGATCTCCAGGATGGATGATCTTCCGAAGTGGTGTGACAGTTCGACATTCGAGAATTTTTTAGACAAAGACGAGCTTAGATGTTTCAGTGCCGAAGTCACAAAGTAAATTTTGTTTAACTCTGCAATTAAACCTCGCGCGAGTTTGAGACTCCACATGCACGAGAGCCGTTGATTTGCATTAACTGTTATTCACCGTTGAAGATTTGACCTACCTGTTTGGCTTAAAATCTAAGCCCGAAATGGACTGCTCCAAATTGCTGCGTCTTTCCTGTGGAATCTTACTTCACACATAAAGTACTTGGTGGTCCTGGATGTCTTCTACGCACACAAAAAACTTGGTGGACATGCTGCACACTCAATCCATGGAAAACATGATGAAAAGTATTTCGAACGAAATCATGACATGCAATTATCCTTCAAGAAAACATAAACAATTTGCGCAAAGAATCAATAAAGAAATATAATGATGAAAAATTGAGTCATTTAGTAATGGGAAATTGACTCAACCAACCAAAAGAAGAATGATTTTCAAGAAGGTATAGGGAAAATGAGGCAGGAGGGGCACGAGGAGCGTTTCATTTCAGCGTTGGGGATTTTCCTTTAGACATACATCCCTGGCTACAACGTCCTATCCTACCGATGCTGAAAATGCATCAAGGATCGACGATCGACGATTAGTGCAACTGTGTGGCCACTTTACCTTCTTTCATTTTTACCGACACCTAACACAGGTGCGTTAGTCACAATGTTAATTGCCAATTTTTAATTGGAAATTCAAGTTCTTTTAGGCACATGGTTTCTTTTAACAAGTTCAAATGCATCCGATTTGATCAATAAGAGTTATGAAAACGAAAAAAAAATAAGCCACCCCCCAAAGTTAAATCGATTTAGACGGTAAAAGAAAACAAGTGGTACCCAAAAAGTGATAAAATTTCATAAGGATTTTAGGGTGTGTTGAGTGCTCAACAAACGACGACTTACTGGGCGAAAGCAGAATCTCTGTTACTTCCCCAGGCTTAGCTGATGCATAAGCTGGTTAAGAGTCTAACTAGTTTTGTTTTATCAGAGCCTCTTCTATCCTTATGTCTGAAATGTCCCCGGTTGTTGAATTTGGGCCTGTCTGTGGGGTTTCAACCTTTATTCCACCTTTGTTTCCTCTTACCATGACCCATTCCCTCTTCTGACAAGATTCGAGTAAATAATTCACTATCCCCAGACCCTTTAGTTATCATCATTCACTTGCTACAGTGTTTCTCTTCTACCAGCGAGCGTCCATAGCCCCGACGGAGTCACCCCGACGTAACAGACCTTGCTCCTCTACCAGCGAGTGCCCGTAGCCCTGATGAAGTTATCTACATACCCTCCACTACTGTGCAATCATTTGATATAATTGATTTTATTTCAGCAGAATTCCCTAAGCGAGTGGGAGAGGAGGACATCTGTTATTTGCAAAATGAGATGGTTAAGGTGAATTTTTTGCTAGCTCTGTCTCGAGGTACATGTATTCCTTTCCAACTTTCCATATTTCTCTTTAGGTTTTTACCAGACCACCAGGAAGACACTTCATCACTTTGTAGAGGCTGTTTATTTACATGGATTAGATATATAACTCCTTTAAAACAATCGTAGGTCTCCCAATGCTTCTTGTGTTGTATGTAAGAAATGAGTTAGGAACAGAGTTCGTCATATCACATGAATTAAGGTTGACCAATGTCTTGCTAAATACAAACTTCAAAAGCGCATAAGTACTATAACAAGAAACAAAAAAAAAATGAGCTCCACAATAAGCCTACCTAAAAAAAAAATATCATGAAAACACACACATTTTTTTTTTAACATAAATATTGTTTTAGGGCTTGGCCGTTCACCGTGAGGGCGTTAGGTTCCCCCCTCATATTTAGAAACTGATACGTTACTACCCCAATTTTCTCGGCTACCTAAAAAGGTCTGAGCCATAGATTCTAAAACTTTGAATGTTTCCCCTTCGGTTCATTTTCTCTGTCCCATTTCAGGACTAAGTCTCCTACTTCAAAATTCTTCTCTTTGACCTTATGCTTATCAAACCACCTTTTAACTATCTATTGATGAGTTGTGAAATTTGATTTTTCTTTCTCCCTTTCTTCTTCCATCATGAGGATGGTATCAATCCTTTTTTGTATAACTCATGAGGGTCGTCCTCTAGAATCCCGAACAAGCTGAAGAGATGGAAGATATAGCTCGTTCGGGATAATGGATTCCTGTCCGTATACCAGAAAGTATGGGGAATTCCATATAACTTCCTTGGGTGTTACTCTATCAGCCCATAAGGAATTATGAAGCGAACTGTGCCAATTCCTCTGGTTGTTTGCCACTCTTTTCTTTAATATCCTCACCAGGTTCTTATTGGTTGATTCTGCAACTCTGTTCCCTTGTGGATAGTAGTTTGCAGAGTATCTGATTATGATTCCTTTATCTAGAACAAACTATGTTAATAGGGTGGAAGAGAAGGAAGCATCATTATAAAAAACAAGGACATAAGTCATACCGAACCTCATAATCAGCTTCTATTCTATGAATTGGATCACCACCTTTTCATTTACATGAGACATAGGGATGGCCTCTGCCCATTTCGTGAAATAGTCTTTGACAATCAGTATGTACCTATGTTGTTTTGAATAACTCAGTATAATTTCTCCTATGATATCTAACCCCCATTGCTCAAATGGCCTGGAGACGACCACATGTTGGAGTGGGACAACTGCTCTCTTTTCCCTCCCTGCACTTATTTGACAAGTTTTACAGTTTCTAGCGTATGTGTGAGAATCCCTAAACAAAGTAGGCCAATAATAGCCAACTCTCAGTATTTTGTGAGCGGTGGTGTTTCCTGCGAAAATTCCACCTGCAGGACCATCATGGAGCTCCTTCAAAACTTTGTCTGCATCTTCGTGTTCGAGACATCATAAAAGTACCTCATCATAATTAACACGAAAGAGCACCGAATTTATGAGGCCATATTGTGCCGATTTTAACATGAGAGCTCTCCTTTCCCTAAGGTTTAGGTTTTCTGGGCAAGTCCCATGATGCAAGAGATAAGTAGGTTTCTCATACCAAGACTCTTGCCCTGGGAAGATGTATGAAGCTTCACCACACCATAATTCCAATTCATTCTCCCATCTGGAGTCTTCATTTACTTGGTCCTGGGATTCAACTGCGAGTTTTCATAATCCTTGTCCCTTAACCAGTTTAGCAGGTTTTATATCTAGATCAAATTCTTGGACTACTTCCATCCAATTTCCTCTTCTTTCTCCCATCTCCTGTTGAGTGAATAGAGATCAGACTGCAGGGTGAGGCACAATGAATTTGGTATGGTTCTTTAGGATGTAAGATCTGAAGTGTTTCACTGCCTTGTATACCGCATAAGCCTACTTGTCTATAGCAGGTTAATTTAGTTCGCCCCCTTAGATATTAGTGATCATAAATGAGACCGAGGCCTCATTATTGTCATCATCCTTCTGAGTCAATACTACAACTAACGGTTGGTCGGAGGCAAAAGTATAGAGGAAGAAATCTTGGCTAAAGTCGGGGCTTCACAACACTGGAGCTTGAGATATTGTAGCCTTAATATTGATGAAAGCACTTTTTTGTTCATCATCCCACTTAAATTTAGCATCTTTGCGGATCATTTTTTGCAAGGGTTTGATAGTTTCAACGAAATCGGGGGTGAACTTCCTCAAAAAATTGATTTTCCCAAAGAAGGATTGCATAGCCTTTTTGTTGTGGGGTAATGGAAGCTGAGCTATAGCCCTAATTCACTCTGGGTCTATGCGAATTCCTGCTTGAGATACAATATGAACTAGTAGTTTACCCTCCTCAACACCAAAGATAGTTTTCTCAGGGTTTGAGGATATACCGTATTTCCTACATCTTTCAAAAATATGGGTTAAGTGTTGGATGTGATCTTCCCTGTTCTTTGAATACACAATCACGTTGTCCAAATAAACTACTACAAATTTTTTAATTAATCCCCGAAACACTACATCCATGGCCCTTTGGAAGGTTTCCCCTGCATTGATTAACTCAAAGGGCATGCGTTTATAAGCGAAGGTTCCCCACTTGGTTCGGAAGGTAGTTTTCAAACAATCTTCCTATGAAACTAGAACTTGGTTGTAACCTGAGAAACTGTCTAGGAGGGATAAAATCTCAGAGACATACATGGTCTGCAAGAGTTGCTCCATTGGTGGGACTGGGTAGTTTTCCTTTTCTGAAGGTCTATTGAGGTTTATGAAATCTACACATAGGTGGATCTCCCAAAATTTTTTCCTCATAGGGACCAAATTTTCTACCCATGCAGAGTGTCTAACCTGGAAGATAATCTTAGCATCTAGTAATTTCTTTAACTCTTGACAAATGAGAGGCTCCAGGGATGGGTGGTACTTCTGGAGCTTTTGTTGGAAGGGTTTTACTCTGGGCATTAACAATATTGTGTGTTGAATGATACGAGTATCATAAGTTTTCAGATCTTGGTAGGACGATGCAAATACATCTTGATATTGTATGAAAAGTTTGAGATAAGCCTTCCTTTCCTCTTTAGATACCGTCTTTCCGAGATTTATATTCTTGGGGTTTTCGGGTTCCTAGATTTATAGTTTCGTACATGGGACAAGAACTCCCCATCTTTGTGTTCGTTGACCCTTTGAATCTTTCCCTTAAGTCAAAAAGATTTTCTAAATTGGCTACCCCTTTTGGTATCGTTTGAGACCTTGTTTTGTCAGTCAGTTGATTTGTATGAGGATCAGTTTTTGCTAATTGCTCCAGAAATAATTCATCGCCAATAGCCAAGTCTTTAAAATTATCCTGATTGGTAAATTTTTTTATGATTTTTTCATCTCCTTCAAAGACCTTTCAATTGGAAATATTTTTGGGCACCGATGGTTTGTATAATAGATCCATAGTGAAATAGGATGCCTCGTAGTCTTCTAGAGGTGATATCCTTGAGGCAAAAGTGGCCAAAGAATCAACAAGAGTGTTCTTTGTTCTAGGGATCGCTGTAATGTTGAAGGCTTCAAAATGTTCTATTAGTCTGTGCACTTCCTGGTTGTAATTCCTCAGGTGGGGAGAGTTGCAATGTATAGTGTTCCTTACTTGTCTAATGATGATTTCAGAATATTCGAAAACCTTCAATTCTTTAACGTTTAATTCTATGGATTTCTTTATCCCTTGTACTAGGGATTCATACGCAACGGTGTTGTTTGTGCATTCAAATTCTATTGTGCAGAACATGAAATTTCGTTTACCTTTTGGACCAATGAGGATGCACCCTGATCCTGACCCTTCTTATGACTTAGACCCATCAAAGCACAAGGTCCATAGTCATGGGTGAAAACCATCAGTTTCTTTTTGCCTACTGGTTTCCTCCTTTCTTCCTATCTCCTCAGTGGTTTTCAACAGAGGTTCTTGATAGAAGAGGATTTCTTCTACCGCCGTCAGCAAATTTTCTTGAAAAGTCATTTCGGAGTTTTGAGTAAGAGGGACATCAGATGAGAGGGAGGAGAAATTTTTGAAATCAGAGTAACAAGAATAATTTCCTAATATAGGGAAATCTAACGAGGAGGGTTTGTTGAGGGTTTCTAGGTCGATGACAATATGTTTAAGATATCTTTCCCTATCAATCCTGATCATATTCATGTGTCCCTTTAATGACAACCAAAGGTGAGCCCAGTCTTTACTAAAGTATCCATTTAACTTCTCTGACCAATCTCGGCTAAGTAACAATCCATAAGCTTTTGGGATATCTAATACGATGATGTCAATAACCTAAACAAATTTAGGGTGTGTCACCATTCTGATCATTACATCTTTGAGCTCTCCCATAACCTTCACATGGGTTCTGTCTAGTTGTACCACATGTTTATCACTTTTTAGAGGGACTGTGTTTAATTTCTTGCATATAGACAATGGCATAACATTAGAGGATGGTCCTGAGTCAACCAGACCGTTATGGAGTTTTTTGTTGAAGACTTCAAATGTCAAAAGGAATGGTGGGACAAAAGGCTTTCCTTTCTTATCCTCAGAGCAAGCATTTACAATTTGTTTATTTCTTATTTTTGTGGGAGTTGTATTTTCTCCTTGATCAATGCTTGTTATAGGGTTTTCTACTGACTTCAAGGCTTGTAACAGAAAATCCTTTTGTCGAGGGATTCTACAGATGTCCATGACTGATATATTTTCCTTCAACTTTTTCAAATCTTCTACTATGTTGTAGTCTATCTTGGGACATTCTCATGTATGGATGTTTATAGGATTTCTTCAGGAGACAAAAGGTGATTTACGGTGATTAGATGTCGGCTTTCCTCCCGAAGTTTGGGTTGTAGTAAGGTCATTTGAGACAATATGACTCCTGCTTTGTGTTTGCACATCCAAGACCTCTGCGGGTGGTTCTTGAACCTCAAATAGATCATCAGAAGGAATTGGTAGGTTAGGGTCCCATATCAACATGGATGTTTCTTCTGGTGGATCAAATTCTTCCTGATCAACAATATTCATAGCTGATCCACTTGATTTTTTGTTTAGGGAAACCTCATCTATAAACCGGTTGGCCATCAAATTCATAGCATGCACCCATTGTGGGAAGTCTCTTTTAGAATGTTTCTCTTGGTGATAGGTACAGAACGAGTCAGATGCTGCATTTCCCAGGTTGATGTTCAAGTTGGTTGGGGGAGGTTCAATTACTTTGAACAGTGGATTTCTTTTTAAAAAGGGTTTATAGGGCCTCTGGCCTTGGCTTCCCTCCCCCTCACTTCTTTTCATGTCTATGATTTTGTTTGACAACTTCTTAACCATGCATTGTAGGTCTTCTATGTCTCCACTTCCTTTTTCGGGACCTTGTTTTGTTTGTTTTCCTGGAGGTCTAGTCAATAGGAGTCCTCTCCTGGGAGGAGGTTGAACTTCCTTCTTAACTAATGAGACCTGGCCTTATTTACATCCCTTCATTTGGAACTCTATTGTTTTGGCTTCTTCAAAATTCTCAGCTAAGGTTGTTTTGGCATCCCTCTTCACAGACATGGAAATAGAAGTTGG
>ML798963.1:103784-135293 GCA_009831015.1 Picea engelmannii
TCTCATGGATACAACAACTTATTAGTGATCTGTTTTGAGCCATAAAATAAAGGACTTTCATTTGATGAACTTCTACAAGTTTTCTCAAATTGCGTTCTGGATCACTTTAGGCTTAGTTTTTGGGCCTAGTTAAGTGAAAACAACTTCTTGTTCGTGTTTTATTACTTGTTTCCCCCAATTTACAACAATAACAAATAATTGGGTTTTAGGTTTCATGACACCCTTCTTCCATTATAGGTGTCATGAGTTTCAAGGCTAGCAACTAAGAGTTTGTGGGGAATATGAATTGAAGAGGATGAGAGCCCTCCAATGAATGAGAGATTGATAAATATGTCATGTACTTATTTTACATTTTAAATACTGAATATGCACTCCAATCTTGTGTGGTATTGATACATACATTTGAAGGGAACCTTGTATTCTAGACTAGGAATCTACATCTATAATAGTTGCCTTGCTTTAATGATTGGAAAATTTCCAACACATTTATGGTTAGTAGTGGACCTATTAAAACATATTGATGATTCATGGATTGGAACCCTTTAAAAAATTTCCATTGTCTACGTATGTGTGCATATGAGTGAAATGTGGTCTCCTATAATGGAATGATTGTGGACAATACTTAGAATACATGTAATGGTATGCAATTAGACCTCTGCTAGCAATTAACATGCTCATTTGCAACATGTATCTTAGGTAACAGTGAAACCACTCAGTGGATTAACCGCGAACCTTTTGATGATGATAATCACCCAATACCTATAATCAATGCAACCTTGTATTTTTGGATGATTAGGATGAAGGAACATAGTAAACTCCAACTGTAGGGATAACCTAGTGTTCTCAAAATACCTTGAGACTACCCAAAACTCAAGTGTGTCTACATAAAAGAGTCAATAAGGTATGCAACATTAGAACTAGACATTTGGGTTTGGAAGTCAACAAGTCTTATGTTTGGAGAGGGTCTAGTTTAAAAGCTTCTCTATATGTCCACATGCACAAAATACAAGAAAATACGTAGGTGTTAGCACAATATTGTCAGTAATGACGTAATATTTTCTTTGACAACTGTATGTATGGTTGGAAATTCTTTTGAGGAAAAAAAAAACAATACACATGAGATACATTTTCTTTTCTTGATTCAAGATATTCTATTTAGAGTGTTGTTTGATGGTTTACAGGTAAACTATTATTCCAAATTAACATTGAATGGACCTTTGAACTCAAGATCAAAGTTCTAGGATGGTTTGTATAGTTAAATATGGTTGTCCAATAAACGTTATAGGTTCTTATCATGGCATTTATTATTTGGCTTGAGATGGTGTTCAACTTAAGATCGATTGTTTCAATCGAAACTATGTTATCATTTATGAATTATTCCTTGCTGCCAAAAGTTCATGAAACACATTGATGTAGGGCACTATCAACAAGGTTGTCCAGTTTATTGATGAAATGGTGAGAAAAAAATGCAATCCAAATACAATTATTTATATGACAATAATATATGGTCTTTGTCAACAAGAAAGCATTGTAGAACCCATAGGGATTCTTGAAATATTGGTGAATTAAGGCCTTACTCTAAACGTTAGTATTTGGAATATATCAATGGTAAGTATTTCCAAGAAACTGAATACATACATATCCTAAAGACTACCCCATTGTGAATACCTTACTTTTTGTTTTATTTCTTTTGTGGGTTCCTTGGCCATCCATGGCCCCTTCTCTTTTTACCATTTCTTTATTTTGTAGGTCTAGAGTAAGGGAGTGGGTTGGTGAGTAAGTCCCTTAGCTTCTTGTTTATTTTTCAACTAATAGTGAGCCTTGTCTTTCCTCCTTGTTTCTTATAATCTCATTGAGTACAATTGTGATTAATCATTGCCCCATTGTTTGAAGGAAGTGAAGGTGAAGGGTCAAAGAATTGGATCCATAGGTAGTGATTAGTGAACCACATTTTCACCCATTTTGTGAGGAGAGTTCATGCCCGACCTCACCTAGCCCCCTAAGGATGTTCACAAGTCCCAACACACTCTTTCACATGACCTATCGAAGACTCTTTCCTCAAGAGTTTACCTCATGTTACTGTCCAAAGTTGCTCTTAAATGAGAAATCCATGAAACATGAGTGCAACCCAAGGGGAGCTAAGGAAGGCTACCCACTATCACCACAATAACTCCTCCTCTTGCTTTAGGATGGATTTCCTCTAGCGCAAGGGAGGTTTCCTTAAGTGAAGTGTAAGATGAACCATAGAAGTAAATGAGATGGTGGATAAATACCAATGGCAATCCAAAGGGTTATGGAGTCAAGGAATACGAACAAAGACGATTTAAAATATTAGGGAGAAAACATAGTCAAGCCATGCATTGATGTGCCATGAGTATTCCATGCATATTTTTAGGTTATATGATAGTGAGCGAGATCTCTAACAATAGATGAACCATCACAACTAATGTATTTAAAGCCAATAAATAATGCGCAATGCTAATAGTGAAGGAAAAACCATAACCTAAGATTATAAGAGATAAGGACCAAGTAGGACAACCTTCAATAGAATTGAAAACCCAACAACACATCACATATTCCATAACAATTTCATAGGATTAAATGAGCCATTAAAATGTGAAAACATCCAATCTGTTATTATGGTAGAAATCTCCCCCAATAACCAAGATTATGTCAAGGATCTCACCCTAAGTGCATCAATTGGTCCCTTGGAGTGATTTCCATTTGGTGGCGAATTCCCTATTTTTATTATTTCACCTTGGTGCATCAAATGGTCCCTTGGTTCCTTGGAGAAGTTTTTCCTATGGTGGAAAATTCCCTATTTTTTAGGTTTTTACCCCAGTGCATCAATTGGTCCATTGGAGTGATTTCTCTAATTTTTGGGATTTCATCCTAAGCATCAATTGCCATGTTGGGTAAATTTCCCTTTTTTTCAAGATTTCATCATGTGCATCAATTGGTCCCTTATATTTATTTCCCTTTGGTGGAGAATTCCCTATAATTATTTTAGTATTTCAATCTGATGCATCAATTAGTCCTTTTAGCGGTTTTCCTTTGGTGGTGAATTCCCTAATTTTTAGGATTTCACCCGGATTTCATCTATAAAACCTCCAAGGCTCGTTCTTCCTCTCTTCCCCCCCTTTCATTTTCCAAATCATTTAAAATACCAAGATATTACCTTCTACGTCCATTGCAGGTTGTAGGTTAAATATTTCACAATGGGGAAGATTCAATATCTCATGCAATTCAATCTCCTGGCATGTGGGAACACATGAGACAAAAAAGTGATACTATGCTACAAAATTTGCACAACTACCATGACCTATGTATCATGTTTTAGGAGCTTCACCATACATCACGTTGAAGGATTTTTCTCTATCTAAAATGGATCTTTTACATATTTCAATTTTGTTTATGGATTGGAAGATATCATTGTCGCAAGCCCCAAGACTACTTGGTTCTTCAAGGTCTCTCCCTTCTTAAAAAACTCTCCGATTATAGCTCCAAATGCTATGACAAGATGATTCCTATACATCTATGGAAGGATTTATTCATTATCTAAAATAGGTCTATGACAAATTTTGATTTCACCTCTTGAAACAAAATCTATAAGCAATTTGAAGCAACTGCCCCAAAATAACATTGGAATTTTTGAAATTTATCTTCTTTGCTTAGGCATTTTAACTACTCCATAAAATTCTCATCAATCCACCGTTTGAATCTCAAGATAACTCATTTTCTTTGTTTGAATCTCATCCACATGGGTTTTTGACATATTGGTGATACCTACCAATTGTCCTCTTTTTTAAATAGCAACGAGAATGTCTTTTCATGGGTTTTAAGCTTATTTTGCACCATGTTTTCATAAATGTTTTAGTTCTCCCAACAAGAAATGTTGTTTAATATTCAAAGTTTGTTTGGATACAGTGACTCTTCATCCTCCGAGATGCACATTCAATGTTTTATTTTCCTTTTGTTTTGATCAAGTTAAGAGTCATTCTTTGCATTCAATGTTGTTATTAAAAGATCTGTTACAGGCTTGAACAAACCTTTTATTACTTTTAATGGAAGTGTTATATGCATGCATAGAAAATGGTGAAGGGAAAGAAAATTCCTCCCAAAATCCAGACACATGGTTTACAACTACCATGTTCTCATCTAAAATATCCTTGGAATCATCATATTCAACATTGTACTGCAGATACTGAGATGTCGTGCCTTTTCCACTAGGTGTAAAAAAGATGAAATATAGGCCAAACACTTCAATCGATAAAATATCTAATTGCAGAGATATCATGCTCAAATTATCATATCAATAAGTCAAAAATAAAGTATGAGTTATTTCCATGCTCCAACACCCTTTTGAGTTTAGTTTAGAATGCAAATCTTCTATTGGTGCAATTCCAAGACAAAGTCTTTGAAAGTATTAATGAAAGAACACCATTGTTCATGCAATTTAGTTCATTAATAGAGTCGTGCTCCATGAACATGTAATAGATTCTATGGAGCAACAAGGGTTTCTTAATAATCTATTTTTATTTATTTATGTGATCTAGGTGGAAAATGTTTCATCTTTGTAATTGTATTCAAAAAATCTAATTGAGCTTAATTTTTAATTTGTAATATTGAGTCGAAGAGTCAAAGTCTAGGTTGGAAAGTTGAAATTTCTAAGAAGGTAATTGAAAGGTCATGGAAAGGTTGGAACGCCAACAATGACACCTAATTCTTATAAATGAATATTTGTTACAAGAGCCAAAGGAGGGGGCTCAAACTTGGTAAGCAAGTTATCTTGTAACTGAGTTTGGGGCGTTATTAGGATTGACTTAATACAAAACTTAACAGATATTAATTTTGTGAGCTATCTTCTTTGCATATAACTTTTTTCAGTTCAATGTGAGTATATGTTATTGGTTGTTGTGGACTATTCCCTCTTTCAATTTCATATGATTATTATCATGTGCTTTTCTAACTTGGTTTTGAGATGGGGATGGGACTAAGATGTTTACAACTATCTTGTAAGTCTACCCAATCTCATAATATTTTATGAGTTCACAATGGTGGACTGTTCTCTCCCCAGACTTGCGTAATATATCATTTCAATTCCAATCATACTTTTAACTTTCTCTTAGTAGTAGGATTTACTTTCCACATCTACTTTCTTCATTTTGTTTTTGCAACATAAATAAAAAATAAATAAAAGCCATGAAATGAATGTAGTAGCCAGTGCCACAAAATAGAGTATTGGAAATAAAGGTGGGAACCATGCTTTGAAGTTTTTATCCTAAGAAATCCATGTGTGTTAACAACAGTCAAAATATCACATCAACAAGATCGATGGGTACTTTGGCCTTCCCTTCGACTATGCTTCAAAGTTCCATCTCCCCCGACATCTACAATTTACACTTTAACAAAGTAAAGTTGGAAGCTCCATCTAGTTGGTCACAGTCTTTGAGACCTAACAGGGATTCAACCATTCTTTCTTCTCCTTAAACACAATTTAGAAAAAATATATTAAGAGAAAATAAAATCAAACCAAGAACCTATCACAAATCACCTCTATCAAGCATAAACAACAATCCAATCACTATAAGTGTCACGAGCATCTCACCCTCTTGAAACCCCTCACAAGTCCAAGAACCTATCTCAGGCATGGACCAATTTTAATCATTGAAGCATATCTATCACACCTTTTGAGATCCTCTGGAAACTTCCTCTCATAGGAAATAACACATTCCATACACAAATCTAGAAAATCCCAATTCTGGCCCTCCTTCTAGCGCCAATTCTGTTGAGGGGTATTAAATCCATTTTACTCAACAGTAGGAACCAAACCTGCCACTGAGGCCCAATTAGACTCTACAATGTTTAATGGTGGAATGGTTCTCCAGGTCTTGCGATTCGACCAATTAATCGATGGGATTTACATAATGATTGCCATGATGTTTTCTTGTGAAAGCTCCTCCTTCAGTTTGAACGCTCTCTTTTTTGTATTTTCTCTTATAGGTGGGACTGATACAAGATAAATGCTGGTATAAACCAGCTGGGTAACAAAGGGGAAATTTCTTAACTTGAAGAAGGCTGAGCCTGGGATAACATTTGTGCTCAAGAATGCAGACAATGATTCTTACACCTATGACAAGCCTAGTACTAATACATCAACTTGCTGGCATTTCAATTACTGATTGAGATAAAATTTATCATAAGAGAACATACATGCAATAATAATGATGGCAAGAAAAATAGTTTCCTTAGCTCTTATCACCAATCACACATTGACACAACGATTTGTTTACATCATTAGAGGCAAGAATTATAAAAATATTGAATCAGATAACTTATCAACAGATCCAAAAACTCTTACTCATTACAACATCCATTCATGAGATACAATCGGAAGTAATTCCTCCTTATGATCCAATCACACACGCTTTTGATGAAACTAAAAATTTGTCTTAGGTCCTAAATATGACTTCTCAATTAAGGTAGCTCCCAAATAGTTCTTTACAATTCCAAAAATGAGGGTCTTTCCAAAAGCCATCGACCCTTTCAACATACATAAACTTATCAGAGTTGCAGAGGCTCTCGTCCATCTGGGACTAAGACTTAACTCTACATTAGCAATTGTAGAACGACTAATTAACTTGATTAAAACACTGCTGGAGTACAACAATGTATACTTCACACTTGACTTAATAAAAATGAGTGGTTCTTATCACACATAGAAGACCACTTATTAATTTAATCTAAAACGGTTTTGAAATTGATGAACTAAAAACTGCTACTGTCTTTGAGACTGAATTGATGAATGCACTGGATGAACTGTAATTTTGGCAGAAACTGATTCGAAGTGACAGGAATGAGTTATGCATTGATCATGGTGTGCACGTGCGCTGTTGGAGGCCACTAGAGACAACTAGATGTGCCACGTTAAAATCTCCCAGAGTGGCGTGGTGACCTGACGTCATATAAGCACGTGATTGAGAAAGTTGTTGAGGGTGGTTTGGGTCCACACCGCTTTGACCCCCGCAATCCACCACAAGATTCCACGTATCTCATAAGTTATACCATGGTTTCAATTGTGGGACCTCTCTGGAAAATTAACATATGATCATTTTCCGTCCCTGCAATGAAGTGTGACTGTCGATCTTGTTGCAATCTGCGATCTAGGTAACCATGATATTTTAGTGCCCCTGCTAAAGTTTCTATTCGTCTTCCATATTAGAACCTCTCTAGCCATACTTAGCGATGACGCAAATTTCTTAGAGCTCGGGATATTTTGAACGCGAAGCATGAATATCTCCCGAAGTGACTTTATCTCGAAGTGACGTGGCAGTCTCTGGTCACTTTGACACTTTGGAGTTCGGGAGCTTCTGAATGTTGTGCTTGGAAATCCTCCCGAAGTATGATCTCCCAAATCTGACGTGGAATCAAAATGTCATATCACTGACATGTCATGGAAATAAGGGTGACACATATCATGTGGAAATGGGTGAATGATGCAACCAAATGACCTGGAATGAGTGCCACACGTCATGACTGATGAGTGTGCCACATGTCTCGACTGATGAGTGTGCCACATGTATCGACTGATGGTTTCCACGTGCTTTGGCACTTCGGTCTTCGAGAGTTTTGGATTGTGAAGCATGAAGTTCTCTCGGAGTAGTACGGGCCTGCAGTGATGTGGCAGTCTCTTGTTACTTCGACATTTCAGTAGTTTGGGAGTTTATGGATGTAAAGAATGAAAATATTATGAAGTGATGATATCGCGAAGTGATTAGCTAGTGATTATGACTAATTAAATCAAGATTAATCCATGTTTAACATTAAATAATTTGGAAGTTCGACACTTCGATGATTGAAACAATGACAAGTTCAGACACTCGAACGCCGAAGTCATGGAGTGACTTTCCTAATGCCTTCTGTTAAACCCCACACGATTCTGGACCCCCGAATGGACGAGATCCATTGATCTGATCGTCCCGTTGGATATTTACCGTTGAAACATTACCTTGTTCGTTTGACAATCCAGGCCCGAAAATGACTGATCTGAATTGTTGCATTTTTTCCACGGGCGTTTCCTCTGCATACAAAAGGCTCGGTTGACGTGTTGTGAGTGGGATTTTGACACCTCTGTAATTCGGGGGTTCGGAGAAATGTGATCGCTTTGAATTGAAATTCCCTGGAGTTCTAAACTCCCGAAGTGATGTGGCGACCTGACATCATATCGTTGACGTGTCACAGAAAGAAGGGTGACACGTGTCACTTGAAATAGTACAGATGAGGGACCCAAATATGGTTGAAACGAGTGCCACGTGTCATGATGAGAAAGTGTCACGCATCTCAAACGATGGACGCCATGTGTCTCTAACTCTTTGTCACTTCGTCTCTTTGTCTCTTCGACACTTCGATGATCTATGCTTGTCTCAAAGTAAAACATCCCAGATGGATGATCTCCCAGATCTGACGTGGCAGTCTGATGTCATATTATTGACGTGTCATAGAAAGAAGTGTGACACATGTCACCTAGAAATGGATGGATGATGTAACCAAAGGTGTCTAAAATAAGTGCCATGTGTCTTAACTGATGAATGCCTTGTGGCTTTGGTGTTTTGAAATTCGGGAGTTTTTAGTGCTAAGTGTGGAGATCTCCAGGATGGATGATCTTCCGAAGTGGTGTGACAGTTCGACATTCGAGAATTTTTTAGACAAAGACGAGCTTAGATGTTTCAGTGCCGAAGTCACAAAGTAAATTTTGTTTAACTCTGCAATTAAACCTCGCGCGAGTTTGAGACTCCACATGCACGAGAGCCGTTGATTTGCATTAACTGTTATTCACCGTTGAAGATTTGACCTACCTGTTTGGCTTAAAATCTAAGCCCGAAATGGACTGCTCCAAATTGCTGCGTCTTTCCTGTGGAATCTTACTTCACACATAAAGTACTTGGTGGTCCTGGATGTCTTCTACGCACACAAAAAACTTGGTGGACATGCTGCACACTCAATCCATGGAAAACATGATGAAAAGTATTTCGAACGAAATCATGACATGCAATTATCCTTCAAGAAAACATAAACAATTTGCGCAAAGAATCAATAAAGAAATATAATGATGAAAAATTGAGTCATTTAGTAATGGGAAATTGACTCAACCAACCAAAAGAAGAATGATTTTCAAGAAGGTATAGGGAAAATGAGGCAGGAGGGGCACGAGGAGCGTTTCATTTCAGCGTTGGGGATTTTCCTTTAGACATACATCCCTGGCTACAACGTCCTATCCTACCGATGCTGAAAATGCATCAAGGATCGACGATCGACGATTAGTGCAACTGTGTGGCCACTTTACCTTCTTTCATTTTTACCGACACCTAACACAGGTGCGTTAGTCACAATGTTAATTGCCAATTTTTAATTGGAAATTCAAGTTCTTTTAGGCACATGGTTTCTTTTAACAAGTTCAAATGCATCCGATTTGATCAATAAGAGTTATGAAAACGAAAAAAAAATAAGCCACCCCCCAAAGTTAAATCGATTTAGACGGTAAAAGAAAACAAGTGGTACCCAAAAAGTGATAAAATTTCATAAGGATTTTAGGGTGTGTTGAGTGCTCAACAAACGACGACTTACTGGGCGAAAGCAGAATCTCTGTTACTTCCCCAGGCTTAGCTGATGCATAAGCTGGTTAAGAGTCTAACTAGTTTTGTTTTATCAGAGCCTCTTCTATCCTTATGTCTGAAATGTCCCCGGTTGTTGAATTTGGGCCTGTCTGTGGGGTTTCAACCTTTATTCCACCTTTGTTTCCTCTTACCATGACCCATTCCCTCTTCTGACAAGATTCGAGTAAATAATTCACTATCCCCAGACCCTTTAGTTATCATCATTCACTTGCTACAGTGTTTCTCTTCTACCAGCGAGCGTCCATAGCCCCGACGGAGTCACCCCGACGTAACAGACCTTGCTCCTCTACCAGCGAGTGCCCGTAGCCCTGATGAAGTTATCTACATACCCTCCACTACTGTGCAATCATTTGATATAATTGATTTTATTTCAGCAGAATTCCCTAAGCGAGTGGGAGAGGAGGACATCTGTTATTTGCAAAATGAGATGGTTAAGGTGAATTTTTTGCTAGCTCTGTCTCGAGGTACATGTATTCCTTTCCAACTTTCCATATTTCTCTTTAGGTTTTTACCAGACCACCAGGAAGACACTTCATCACTTTGTAGAGGCTGTTTATTTACATGGATTAGATATATAACTCCTTTAAAACAATCGTAGGTCTCCCAATGCTTCTTGTGTTGTATGTAAGAAATGAGTTAGGAACAGAGTTCGTCATATCACATGAATTAAGGTTGACCAATGTCTTGCTAAATACAAACTTCAAAAGCGCATAAGTACTATAACAAGAAACAAAAAAAAAATGAGCTCCACAATAAGCCTACCTAAAAAAAAAATATCATGAAAACACACACATTTTTTTTTTAACATAAATATTGTTTTAGGGCTTGGCCGTTCACCGTGAGGGCGTTAGGTTCCCCCCTCATATTTAGAAACTGATACGTTACTACCCCAATTTTCTCGGCTACCTAAAAAGGTCTGAGCCATAGATTCTAAAACTTTGAATGTTTCCCCTTCGGTTCATTTTCTCTGTCCCATTTCAGGACTAAGTCTCCTACTTCAAAATTCTTCTCTTTGACCTTATGCTTATCAAACCACCTTTTAACTATCTATTGATGAGTTGTGAAATTTGATTTTTCTTTCTCCCTTTCTTCTTCCATCATGAGGATGGTATCAATCCTTTTTTGTATAACTCATGAGGGTCGTCCTCTAGAATCCCGAACAAGCTGAAGAGATGGAAGATATAGCTCGTTCGGGATAATGGATTCCTGTCCGTATACCAGAAAGTATGGGGAATTCCATATAACTTCCTTGGGTGTTACTCTATCAGCCCATAAGGAATTATGAAGCGAACTGTGCCAATTCCTCTGGTTGTTTGCCACTCTTTTCTTTAATATCCTCACCAGGTTCTTATTGGTTGATTCTGCAACTCTGTTCCCTTGTGGATAGTAGTTTGCAGAGTATCTGATTATGATTCCTTTATCTAGAACAAACTATGTTAATAGGGTGGAAGAGAAGGAAGCATCATTATAAAAAACAAGGACATAAGTCATACCGAACCTCATAATCAGCTTCTATTCTATGAATTGGATCACCACCTTTTCATTTACATGAGACATAGGGATGGCCTCTGCCCATTTCGTGAAATAGTCTTTGACAATCAGTATGTACCTATGTTGTTTTGAATAACTCAGTATAATTTCTCCTATGATATCTAACCCCCATTGCTCAAATGGCCTGGAGACGACCACATGTTGGAGTGGGACAACTGCTCTCTTTTCCCTCCCTGCACTTATTTGACAAGTTTTACAGTTTCTAGCGTATGTGTGAGAATCCCTAAACAAAGTAGGCCAATAATAGCCAACTCTCAGTATTTTGTGAGCGGTGGTGTTTCCTGCGAAAATTCCACCTGCAGGACCATCATGGAGCTCCTTCAAAACTTTGTCTGCATCTTCGTGTTCGAGACATCATAAAAGTACCTCATCATAATTAACACGAAAGAGCACCGAATTTATGAGGCCATATTGTGCCGATTTTAACATGAGAGCTCTCCTTTCCCTAAGGTTTAGGTTTTCTGGGCAAGTCCCATGATGCAAGAGATAAGTAGGTTTCTCATACCAAGACTCTTGCCCTGGGAAGATGTATGAAGCTTCACCACACCATAATTCCAATTCATTCTCCCATCTGGAGTCTTCATTTACTTGGTCCTGGGATTCAACTGCGAGTTTTCATAATCCTTGTCCCTTAACCAGTTTAGCAGGTTTTATATCTAGATCAAATTCTTGGACTACTTCCATCCAATTTCCTCTTCTTTCTCCCATCTCCTGTTGAGTGAATAGAGATCAGACTGCAGGGTGAGGCACAATGAATTTGGTATGGTTCTTTAGGATGTAAGATCTGAAGTGTTTCACTGCCTTGTATACCGCATAAGCCTACTTGTCTATAGCAGGTTAATTTAGTTCGCCCCCTTAGATATTAGTGATCATAAATGAGACCGAGGCCTCATTATTGTCATCATCCTTCTGAGTCAATACTACAACTAACGGTTGGTCGGAGGCAAAAGTATAGAGGAAGAAATCTTGGCTAAAGTCGGGGCTTCACAACACTGGAGCTTGAGATATTGTAGCCTTAATATTGATGAAAGCACTTTTTTGTTCATCATCCCACTTAAATTTAGCATCTTTGCGGATCATTTTTTGCAAGGGTTTGATAGTTTCAACGAAATCGGGGGTGAACTTCCTCAAAAAATTGATTTTCCCAAAGAAGGATTGCATAGCCTTTTTGTTGTGGGGTAATGGAAGCTGAGCTATAGCCCTAATTCACTCTGGGTCTATGCGAATTCCTGCTTGAGATACAATATGAACTAGTAGTTTACCCTCCTCAACACCAAAGATAGTTTTCTCAGGGTTTGAGGATATACCGTATTTCCTACATCTTTCAAAAATATGGGTTAAGTGTTGGATGTGATCTTCCCTGTTCTTTGAATACACAATCACGTTGTCCAAATAAACTACTACAAATTTTTTAATTAATCCCCGAAACACTACATCCATGGCCCTTTGGAAGGTTTCCCCTGCATTGATTAACTCAAAGGGCATGCGTTTATAAGCGAAGGTTCCCCACTTGGTTCGGAAGGTAGTTTTCAAACAATCTTCCTATGAAACTAGAACTTGGTTGTAACCTGAGAAACTGTCTAGGAGGGATAAAATCTCAGAGACATACATGGTCTGCAAGAGTTGCTCCATTGGTGGGACTGGGTAGTTTTCCTTTTCTGAAGGTCTATTGAGGTTTATGAAATCTACACATAGGTGGATCTCCCAAAATTTTTTCCTCATAGGGACCAAATTTTCTACCCATGCAGAGTGTCTAACCTGGAAGATAATCTTAGCATCTAGTAATTTCTTTAACTCTTGACAAATGAGAGGCTCCAGGGATGGGTGGTACTTCTGGAGCTTTTGTTGGAAGGGTTTTACTCTGGGCATTAACAATATTGTGTGTTGAATGATACGAGTATCATAAGTTTTCAGATCTTGGTAGGACGATGCAAATACATCTTGATATTGTATGAAAAGTTTGAGATAAGCCTTCCTTTCCTCTTTAGATACCGTCTTTCCGAGATTTATATTCTTGGGGTTTTCGGGTTCCTAGATTTATAGTTTCGTACATGGGACAAGAACTCCCCATCTTTGTGTTCGTTGACCCTTTGAATCTTTCCCTTAAGTCAAAAAGATTTTCTAAATTGGCTACCCCTTTTGGTATCGTTTGAGACCTTGTTTTGTCAGTCAGTTGATTTGTATGAGGATCAGTTTTTGCTAATTGCTCCAGAAATAATTCATCGCCAATAGCCAAGTCTTTAAAATTATCCTGATTGGTAAATTTTTTTATGATTTTTTCATCTCCTTCAAAGACCTTTCAATTGGAAATATTTTTGGGCACCGATGGTTTGTATAATAGATCCATAGTGAAATAGGATGCCTCGTAGTCTTCTAGAGGTGATATCCTTGAGGCAAAAGTGGCCAAAGAATCAACAAGAGTGTTCTTTGTTCTAGGGATCGCTGTAATGTTGAAGGCTTCAAAATGTTCTATTAGTCTGTGCACTTCCTGGTTGTAATTCCTCAGGTGGGGAGAGTTGCAATGTATAGTGTTCCTTACTTGTCTAATGATGATTTCAGAATATTCGAAAACCTTCAATTCTTTAACGTTTAATTCTATGGATTTCTTTATCCCTTGTACTAGGGATTCATACGCAACGGTGTTGTTTGTGCATTCAAATTCTATTGTGCAGAACATGAAATTTCGTTTACCTTTTGGACCAATGAGGATGCACCCTGATCCTGACCCTTCTTATGACTTAGACCCATCAAAGCACAAGGTCCATAGTCATGGGTGAAAACCATCAGTTTCTTTTTGCCTACTGGTTTCCTCCTTTCTTCCTATCTCCTCAGTGGTTTTCAACAGAGGTTCTTGATAGAAGAGGATTTCTTCTACCGCCGTCAGCAAATTTTCTTGAAAAGTCATTTCGGAGTTTTGAGTAAGAGGGACATCAGATGAGAGGGAGGAGAAATTTTTGAAATCAGAGTAACAAGAATAATTTCCTAATATAGGGAAATCTAACGAGGAGGGTTTGTTGAGGGTTTCTAGGTCGATGACAATATGTTTAAGATATCTTTCCCTATCAATCCTGATCATATTCATGTGTCCCTTTAATGACAACCAAAGGTGAGCCCAGTCTTTACTAAAGTATCCATTTAACTTCTCTGACCAATCTCGGCTAAGTAACAATCCATAAGCTTTTGGGATATCTAATACGATGATGTCAATAACCTAAACAAATTTAGGGTGTGTCACCATTCTGATCATTACATCTTTGAGCTCTCCCATAACCTTCACATGGGTTCTGTCTAGTTGTACCACATGTTTATCACTTTTTAGAGGGACTGTGTTTAATTTCTTGCATATAGACAATGGCATAACATTAGAGGATGGTCCTGAGTCAACCAGACCGTTATGGAGTTTTTTGTTGAAGACTTCAAATGTCAAAAGGAATGGTGGGACAAAAGGCTTTCCTTTCTTATCCTCAGAGCAAGCATTTACAATTTGTTTATTTCTTATTTTTGTGGGAGTTGTATTTTCTCCTTGATCAATGCTTGTTATAGGGTTTTCTACTGACTTCAAGGCTTGTAACAGAAAATCCTTTTGTCGAGGGATTCTACAGATGTCCATGACTGATATATTTTCCTTCAACTTTTTCAAATCTTCTACTATGTTGTAGTCTATCTTGGGACATTCTCATGTATGGATGTTTATAGGATTTCTTCAGGAGACAAAAGGTGATTTACGGTGATTAGATGTCGGCTTTCCTCCCGAAGTTTGGGTTGTAGTAAGGTCATTTGAGACAATATGACTCCTGCTTTGTGTTTGCACATCCAAGACCTCTGCGGGTGGTTCTTGAACCTCAAATAGATCATCAGAAGGAATTGGTAGGTTAGGGTCCCATATCAACATGGATGTTTCTTCTGGTGGATCAAATTCTTCCTGATCAACAATATTCATAGCTGATCCACTTGATTTTTTGTTTAGGGAAACCTCATCTATAAACCGGTTGGCCATCAAATTCATAGCATGCACCCATTGTGGGAAGTCTCTTTTAGAATGTTTCTCTTGGTGATAGGTACAGAACGAGTCAGATGCTGCATTTCCCAGGTTGATGTTCAAGTTGGTTGGGGGAGGTTCAATTACTTTGAACAGTGGATTTCTTTTTAAAAAGGGTTTATAGGGCCTCTGGCCTTGGCTTCCCTCCCCCTCACTTCTTTTCATGTCTATGATTTTGTTTGACAACTTCTTAACCATGCATTGTAGGTCTTCTATGTCTCCACTTCCTTTTTCGGGACCTTGTTTTGTTTGTTTTCCTGGAGGTCTAGTCAATAGGAGTCCTCTCCTGGGAGGAGGTTGAACTTCCTTCTTAACTAATGAGACCTGGCCTTATTTACATCCCTTCATTTGGAACTCTATTGTTTTGGCTTCTTCAAAATTCTCAGCTAAGGTTGTTTTGGCATCCCTCTTCACAGACATGGAAATAGAAGTTGGAAGATCATTAGCATATACTTCTATTTGGAACTCCTGAGTGGGTTTAGCTTCGGGTTGAAATTTGTTTAGGATAATGGTGAACCATTGATTAAAGTCTTTAACCTTCTCCTTTGAAGTCATGGTGGTGATGAACAACTCGGCCATCAAATCTCCTGTAGTGGTTTCTTCTGCAAATTTATCTAGAAAATCCTTTTGAAACTTCATTCAACCAGTTATGGACCCTATAGTTAAGTTAAAATACCACATGGAGGCCAAATTCTAAAAAGTATAGGGGAAAATCATGCATACTACGTCTTCATGTTGGACATTCATCAGTTTGATATCTAGTATGAATTTTTTGATATGGTCTTCAGGCAATCCTGAGGTTTCAGGGTCAAATTTAGGGAGTAACTTTTCTGGATGTAAGGGAAGGTTATGTACTCGTACGAGGATGGATAGAGAATATTTGGCCAACCAAGGTTGATTATTCTGAGGTGGGTTTCCCCTTTCTTCATTATGATCATTGTTATCTTCCATGTCGTCTGACTCCAAAACTGAGCGTTCCAAGTTAAACTCTTCCTTGTCAGAAAAATCGTCGAGCTCGGAGAAATTACCAGCTGGTGTTTTGGGGATTAGATTAAGAGGATGTTTGATCTCGGTGAGGGTGAAATCTATCAGGTCTACTACTGTGTGAACGAAAACCTAGTTGGGGGTGTCGACCACTAGTCTTCTTACTTATTTTCTACGAGGAAGTAACAGAGCTAAGGGAAGTGCTCCTTTTTGTCAGGCGTAAGCTCTTTTGATTCTTCTGAACTGGTTCAACTCCTCATGGGGAAGAGTGTAAGGTATTTCAAGGAATAAGTGTTCTTCCTCTTTCTGGGGTGAGTTACTCGTTTTAGGAGTACTCAGTGTGTGTGGGATGCTTTGAGAATGACTAGCCATGCATGTGGGCTGTTTTGAATCTATAAACCATGCGAAATATTATATCAAAAATATTGTCAGCCATTCATTCTTCAGACCCTCCTTGTAGTGCCAATTCTGTTGAGGGGTCTTAAATCCCTTTAACTCAACAGTAGGAACCAAACCCGCCACTGAGGCCCAATTAGAGTCTGCAACGTTTAATGGTGGAATGGTTCTCCATATATTGCGATCCGACCAATTAATCGATGGGATGTACATAATGATTGACAAGATGTCTTCTTTTTAAAGCTCCTCCTTCAGTTTGAACATTCTCTTTTTTGTACTTTCTATTATAGGTGGGACCGAAGATAAATGTTGGTATAAAACAACTGGGTAACAAAGGGGAAATTTCTTAACTTGAAGAAGGCTGAGCCTGGGATGAAATTTGTGCTGAAGCATGAAAATAATGATTCTTACACCTATGACAAGCCTAGTACTAATACATCAACTTGCTGGCATTTCAATTACTGATTGAGATACAATTTATCAGAAGAGAACATACATGCAATAATAACGATGACAAGAAAAATGGTTTCCTTAGCTCTGATCACCAATCACACATTAACACAACAATTTGTTTACATCATTAGAGGCAAGAATTATAAAAATATTGAATAAGATAACTTATCAACAGATCCAAAAAATATTATTCTTACAACATCCATTCATGAGATATAGTTGGAAGTAATTCCTCCTTATGATCCAATCACACACACTTTTGATGAAAACAAAAACTTGTCTCAGGTCCTAAATATGACTTCTCAATTAAGGTATCTCCGAAATAGTTCTTTACAATTCCAAAAATGAGGGTCTTTGCAAAAACCATCGACCCTTTCAACATACATAAACTGCATATTTATCAGAGTTGCAGAGGCTCTCGTCCATCTGGGACTGAGGCTTAACTCTACATTAGAAATTGTAGAACGACTAATTAACTTGACTAAAACACTACTAGAGTACAACAATGTATACTTCACACTTGAATTAATAAAAATGAGTGGTTCTTATCACACATAGAAGACCACTTATTAATTTAATTTAAAACGGTTCTGAAATTGATTAACTAAAAACTACTACTGTCTTGGAGACTAAATTGATGCATGCGCTGGATGAAATTTAATTGTGGAAGAAACTGATTCGAAGTGACAGGGTTGAGTTCTGCATTTGTCATGGTGTGCACGCGCACTGTTGGAGGCCACTGGAGAGAACTAGATGTGCAACGTGAAAATATCTCAGAGTGACATGGTGACCTGACTTCATATAAGCATGTGATTGCGGAAGTTGTTGAGGGTGGTTTGGGTCCACACCACTCCGAACCCCGCAATCCACCATAAGATGCCACATACCTCATAAGCTATACCATGGTTTCAATTGCGGGATCCCTCTCGAAAATTAACATTCAACCATTTTCCGTCCCCACAATGAAGTGTGACTGTCAATCATGTTGCAATCTGCGATTTGGGTAACCCTTCTATTTTATCACCCATGCTAAAGCTTCTATCCGTATTCCATATTAGAACCTCCCTAGCCATACTTATCGATGACAAAAATTCCTTAGAGATCGATATATTTTGAATGCGGAGCATGAATATATCCCGAAGTGAATTTCTCTAGAAGTGACGTGGCAGTCTCTGGTCACTTCGACACTTTGGAGTTCGGGAGCTTCTAAATGTTGTTCTTGGAAATCCCCCTAGAGGACGATCTCCCAAATTTGACATGGCAACCAGATTTCATATCGCTGATGTGTCATGGAAAGAAGGGTGACACGTGTCACATGGAAATGGGCGATTGATGCAACCAAATGACCTAGAATGAGTGCCATGCGTCATGACTGATGAGTGTGCCATGTATCTCAACTGATGAGTGTGCCACATGTCTCGAATGATGGTTTCCATGTGATTTGTCAATTCAGGCTTCGAGAGTTTTGGATTGTGAAGCATGAATTTCTTCTAGAATAGTACGGGCCCAGAGTGACATGACAATCTCTCGTTACTTCGACATTTCGGTAGTTCGACGTTCGGGAGTTTCTGGATGTAAAGCATGAAAATATTCCGAAGTGATGATCTCGTGAAGTTATTATCTAGTGCTTATCACTAATTAACTCAGGCTTAATATGTGTTTAACATTAAATACTTCGGGAGTTATACACTTCTGCGATCAAAACAATGGCAAGTTCGGACGCTCGAACGCCGAAGTGGTGGAGTGACTTTCCTAATGCTTTGTGTTAAACCCCGTTCGATTATGGACCCCCGAATGGACGAGAGACGTTCATTTGATCAACCTGTTGGATCTTTATCATTGAAACATTACCCTGTCCATTTGACAATCTAGGCCCAAAAATGTCTGCTCTGAATTGCTGTGTTTTTCCACGGGCATTTCTTGTGCATACAAAAGGCTCGATTGACCTGTTGTGAGTGAGAGTTCGACACTTCTGGAATTTAGGGGTTCGAAGAACCATGATCACTTTGAGTTGAAATTTCCCATAGTGCTAAAATATCGGAGTGACGTGGTGGCCTGACGTCATATCATTGACATGTCACAGAAAGAAGGGTGACACGTGTCACTTGAAATAGTACAAATGAAGGACCCAAATATGGTTGAAATGAGTGCCATGTGTCATGATGATAAAGTGCCATGCATCTCAACCAATGGAGGCCGTGTGTCTCCGACTTTTTGGCTCTTCGGATCTTCGGCTCTTCGATACTTCGGTGATCTACGCTTGTATCGAAGTAAAAGCTTCCGGATGGCTGATCTCCTGGATCTGACGTGGCAGTCTGATGTCATATTGATAACGTGTCACAGAAAGAAGGGTGACACATGTCACTTGAAAATGGATGGATGATGTAACCAAGGGTGTCTAAAATAAGAGCCATGTGTCTTAACTGATGAATCCCTCATGGCTTCGGTGTTTTTTCATTCATGAGTTTTGAGTGCTAAGTGTGGAAATCTCCAGGATGGATGATCTTGCGAAGTGGTGTGACAATTCGAGATTCATGATTTTTTTAGACAAAGACGAGATCAGAAGTTTCAGCGTCGAAGTTGCAGAGTAAAGTTTGTGTAACTCTGTGATTTAACCTCGTGCGATTTTGAGACTCCGCATGCACGTGAGCTGTTGATGTGCATCGACTGTTAGATCTTCACCATTGAATATTTGACCTGCCTTTTTGGCTTAAAATCTAAGCCCGAAATGGAATGCTCCGAATTGTTGCATCTTTCGTGTGGAATCTTACTGTGCACACAAAGTACTTGGTGGTCCTGGATGTCTCCTGTGCACACAAAAAACTTAGTGGACCTGCTGCATGATCAATCCATGGAAAACATGATGACAAATTTTTTTAACCAAATCACGACATGCAATTATCCTTCAAGAAAACATAAACAATTTGCACAAAGAATCAATCAAGAAAGATAATGATGAAAAACCGAGTCATTCAGTAATGGGAAATTGAATCAACCAACCAAAATAAGAATTCTTTTCAAGAAGGTATAGGTAAAATGGGGCAAGAGGGGCATGGGGAGAGTCTCATTTCAGCGTTGGGGATTTTCCTTTAGACATACATCCCTGGCTACAACGTCCTATCCTTCTAATGCCGAAAATGTATCAAGGATCTATGATCGACGATTAGTGCAACTGTGTGGCCACTTTACCTTCTTGCATTTTTTCCAATGTCTAACATAGGTGCATCAGTTGGGATTTTAATTGCTGATTCTTAATTGGAAAGTCAAGTTCTTTTAGGCACAAGGTTTCTTTTAACAATTTCAAACACATCTGATTTGATCAACAAGAGTTATGAAAATGAAACAAAATAATCCACCCCACAAAGTGAAATCGATTTAGACGGTAAAAGAAAACAAGTGGTACCCAAAAAGTGATAAAATTTCATAAGGCTTTTAGGGTGTGTTGAGTGCTCAACACACCCCTAAGCCATTTTTCAAAGTCAATACTTTCCAAAAACCCCAAAGAAAACACTACTGGAAAAATCGACAAGCTACCCATTAAAATTGATGAAGAAAGGTAGATCTATGAATAATCCTTTGATCCACATGAACCCCCATGAATAATCCTTCAATACTTGTGAGCATGTAATAGGTTTGAGAAAAAGGTTTGTGACTACATGAAAACACTTGTCAAAAATATCAATAATGGAAGCCACTGGAGTGGTGACTCCAAGAGCACCTAGTTGACATATAACCATGGAGGAAATTGTCAAATGTCATGCTTTGTCACCTCTTTGAAACCGTTTTGTTTGTTTTTTATTTTTATTTTAAAACACCTACAGGTCGTCTATATTTCAACGCCCCTAGTGTCATTTCCATAGCATAATCGTTGCAGGTAAGATGTCATTGATATAACATACATGTCATAAGACTGATGTTACCTTCCATCGGTCTTCTGACGTCCCTAGCGTCATTTTCATGGCGTCAACGTTGCAGGTGAGACATCATTGATATAGCATACACGTCTGAAGACTGACGTTACCTTCTGTTGGTCTTCCGATGTCCCTAGAATCACTGTCATGGTGTCAACGTCATAGGTGAGATGTCACTGATATAGCATACACATCGAAATACCGACGTGACCTTCGGTCAGTCTTTCAATGGGCTATGGCGTCACAGGTGAGACATCTCGACGTCGATGTAGTGACGTCCATAGTGGGCTTGGACAGTGAATTATGAGATGACACATGTCCACATGAAACATCGCAACAATGACAATATCTGTGATGTCGGAATATTGACCTCATGTGAAATCAAGTTTGATGGGGTCTAATGTTTGTCGTTCTCCTGAAAATATAAAGTGGCAATTTCTACGAACATGCTATCGGAAGATGTCCCAAATTTACTAGTGGCATTGATAGAGAGGGCTTGGAAAGAGATAAAGAAGAGGTAGAGTATCTCTAGGGTATGGATCAAGTTGAGGGAATCCCATCCGCAACATATGAAAGGAAAACAGGGGGTCCAAGGTCAGGGACAAAAGGCATAACTCCAATCCATATCACCGTTAGTGTGGAACCTACAACCCCATGTGTGACTAATACATCATAAAGAACACCAATGTTTAGACAAGAGAATTTTAGTGAAATAAGAACAACATGACACACATCCAATCAAGGAGCATCAACTGGAGGATCTAGTTCAGGAAGTAACAATCAATTATCTACATCGTGCAAAGGTAGTAGTTAAACACAATTTAAAATGACAGGACATGATCTCAGAATCAGGTTACCAGAATTTAGGGGAGAGGCATAAGAGGACCTTGAAAATAACTTATTCATCTGTGAGAAGATATGGGAAGCAACATATCACATATGAGGATACAAAGCTCATGCAGTTATAAATCACACTAAGAGACCACACACTGAATTGATATATGAGCCTAGATGTAAACATTCCACCAGGAGTAACAAAGACTATTGCAGACGTGAAAAAACTACTGATAAACAAATTTCAGAAGCCCAACTCTGAAGACTAGTATATGAATGAAATGATTGAAATCAAGAAAAAACCACATGAGTCTGTTTGGGAAATCGATGAGAGGTTTAAATGTCTAAAAGGTAATTTGAAATATGCAATTATTGACATGCAACACAAACACTTACTTGTGAACTCCTCATTACCACATTTGAAATACCCATTAAGACAAAAAAATTTCCAAACTCAGGAAGAGGCTCTACAGGAAGCCTTACAATTGGAAGAGAACCAGTATCAACAGATAGATCTAGAAATAGAGGAGTTGAAGGATGATTTGAATAATATAACATTTCAACTTAACCAAAATAAGGGTAAAGAGAAAAGAGAATTTGTTTGGTGTACCCTATGCAGGACATAAAGACACCATAAGAATGAATGTCCAACTTTCACACAATATATAGTGACATGGGTGACAAAACCATTTCCGACAGGAGGACCATAGTGTGAGTTTTTTAAGACACATGGGAATGATCCATATCATTGTCTAATGATGCAGAAATATAAGACAATAGCCAAAAGTTCATACTACAATTTTTTCAATTCAATGGGTCATGATGATAAGGATTGTAGGACGATGGAGCTGATGAGAGAAATAACTTCAAATACTTATAGGGTGCAAGAATAAATGATGACAGGACAAGTTGCACCTTAGTTCAACCAGGAACCACCACCATACAATAATGCATAACAAAAATACAACAATGTGTAGCTGCAATACAATAATGTGCAACCAAAGTATAATCTTGTGCAGTATAACCAGATACCTCAGTAAAATGCACCACACAGAGATTGAGGTGGATATAGAGGTGGAGTATGAGGTAGAGGAGGATGTGGACGAGGCATAGGACCAATAGTGTGCCACAAATTCCAACAACCAGGACATTATGAAAGGGATTGTCCACTCCCACCAACAACCTGTATGTACTATCATGTAGTAGATCATGACACAAAAGACTGCATGACACTCTTAGGGAAGATCCAAGAAAAAAGGAACCAAAACAACCAAAATGTCTAATGGATCTCTGTAATAGCCATGGATGATGGGAGAAACATCAATATAGTCACTTGAGGAGGATCCAAGAGAGAAACTGATGTAGTATCGTGTGATCCATATCAACACCAATGGGTTAAGAAGAACACTGAACCACATAATCAGTTTGACGCGTGGAAAGAAAAGAAAACATTTAAGGAAGCCAGATGAGAGTGTCTCAAGCAGAATGTTGCATCTACATCATTCACGCAACAACCCCAAAATCTACCATTATATGGGATATCATTCGCAATGGACCATACCAATAAAGAACAACATATAGAGAAAGTAAGTACCATAAATAATTTTCTGCAATCCTGTGTTAAGTTATTGAATGACCCATCATTTGTTAATGTTTTACAATATATGCTAGAAATATTTAACACCAAGGTGGAAGGAAATTTAGAACAAAAAATAGTCAATCATCTCCATACAAGAAGAAGAACAAGTAGAGAATTCAGACTGAATTCCAACATTGGGGGTTTCAATATGGGTGATGTTATATTGGATTTAGGCTCTGAAGTAAATGTCTTACCTAAGAAGACGTGGTAGTGTATGGGGGAACCTAAATTAGGCTATTCAACTGTCCAGTTGAAATTAGCAAATCAACACATGGTGTTACCTATTGGAATACTTAAAGGTGTGACAATAGATTTGGATAGAGTGCGCACTATGGCATATTTTGAAGTGATAGAAATAGTGGATGACACATCACCTTACCCAACATTACTTGGAATAGATTGGGCATTTGATAACCAAGCTATAATCAACCTGAAGACAATAAAAAAGGCTTTTGAATCAGGCGAATATAGAGTCATTGCACTACTGGATCCTTCAGAAGGCAAAAGTTTTGTAGAAGCCACTTTTTTTCATATGGAATAAATAAGCCAGTTGTACAGAACCATCGTGTGACAAGAGGATGGGATAAAGAATGCACTAGCCATTTTTTCAAAAGTAGTCATAACTACTTTCAAGGAATTCATACATCAATTTCTAGAAGTATATCTGGATAACTGGGATGTATATAGTCTGTTAAAGGACAATGTAGAAGTGATAAGACTCATGTTGGAAAGATGCAGATAATGTCAGATATCATTAAACATAAAAAAATTCATTTTCGATACACTTTTTGGGATATTTTTGGGACATATAGTGTGTAAACAAGGTTTACTAGTGGACCTTGCTGAGATTGCAGTCATTGTAAATTTACCACCACCAAAGTCAATGCGACAGTTAAGAGAAACTCTGGGACGTATAGGCTATTACAGGAAATTTATATAGGGGTATGTGAAGATTAGTGCACCAATGGCAAAACAGTTGAAGAAGGACACATTTTTTTAGTGGAATGAAGACTATCAACAAGGATTGGACACTCTGAAGGAAAAGATGGTAACAACACCTATACTAGTATTCCCAGATTGGGAAAATACATTTCATGTGCATATAGATGCATCATCCATAGAAATTGGATCATTTTTGGCACAACCAAGAGTAGGGGACTTAGACCATCCTATAGCCTTTGCAAGAAGAAAGCTGTCAAAATCATATCAGAATTACAACACTATAGAAAGAGAAGGCCTAGCCATGGTATATGCACTTCATAAATGCAGGAACTATTTACTGGGTAAACACTTTTGTTGGCCCTTGACCAATTTTTGAGGAACACTTGGTCATATTTGACCATTTTTGGGACTTCGATAGCCTGTCGAAGATGAAGCGCAAAGCGAAGCAGAGATTGCAGAAGCTAGACCCCCTCTTTGGGTCCTTTTAGGGTTCTTGGATTATGTAATGGGAAAGGGATGTCGGCCTGTGAGTTTACCCACACTTAGGCCCACTTTTGTAATGTATAAATAGATATCTAGGCGATGTAAGTAGAGGAATATTAGCGAAGGGCTTAGTGATAGAATTGATCTATGTGATTGACTTGCAGAGCTGGGTGAAAGTGTTGTAAGTGTTGAGTGCACAGATCGTAGGGAGGCTCTGTGTTAGATCTACTCGAGGAAGGAGGATCTAGCGAGGTGCGCGCAGATCTCCTATCCTATGCGGAGTAGGATTTTGATAGATCTGTGCTGTAACTGGATTGACTGAAGCTAATAAATAAGAAGAGTTGGTGGACGTATCCCCAGGGTGGGGGTGAACCACATAAATACTGTGTGTTGTGCTTTATGCTTATTCTTAGATGTTTTATATTGCTAAGTGCTTAGATGTGATTAAATAGACTTGCTTATGATTAGTGCTAGAGGTGTATATGAATGCTAAATCCAATGTGTATGAATATGCTAAGTGCTTGGTCTACCAAATCGGATATGTCTTGTTGTTGCTAAGTGCTAAAATAAACTAGACCTAAGTGAATGTTGCGATGCTCTATTATGTCAGCGAAGTAGATCTAAGTGGAATATTGATGAATGATCTATGCTAAGTGATTTGTAAGTGATATAATCATAGATCTGTGTCCTAACTAAGGTTGTAGACACCTGAGTCTTGCAACCACCCCTGCCTCTACCTCAGGTGAGACTTCATCTGCTTCATAGGCGTTGCTGAACGGGTCTGTAGTTAGGGTTTTGTTGGTGCGCTGTTGTAGTGCTGAACCCCGGGTCTGCCCCTATGCCAACAAATGGTTCCTTTGTCGGGACTGAAACTGTGATTGCTGGGAACTAAGGGAGAAGAATATTTGTGCAAAGATTCGTCCTAAAACTGTGGAAGATCTGTGTGTGGATCTGTTCCCTAGTGCACAATATTTTACTTGATCTGAAAAGCTCTGTGTTGAAAAGAGAAGGCCATATTTGAAGAAAAGAAGCAATATCTGAATGCTTTGTGCTCTAATAAAGGTAAAAGTGGAAGTTTCTGAAGAAAAGAGGTAAGATCTGTAAGCTTTGTGCCTTACTAAAGGTAAGAATAGATAAAAGTTCTCAGATATGAAATCTTTGTGCTCTGTAGAAGTAAGATAAGTGGAAATTTTTATTTCTAAAGCATGGATCTAGGTATGTTTGATAGACTCTGTCCTAGCTTGAAAACTAGGGCTCTGAGGGATGAAAGAAAGTTTGATATGAATAGATCTGATAAGCATAATGATATATATGTTATACCTATGCATATAAAGAATGTTTGGACTAACAAATGGATGCGGGATCCTAGAAAGATTTTTTTGCAGGTTAGCTACCACGATCCTAATGCCCAGTATAGAAGAAGTTGGGGATCATTTAAGAGAAAGAGAGGATTAACCATATGTTACAGTTGCAGAAGAATGGGACATCTTGCTAAGGAATTCCTTGGTGGGAGATCTGGTTGTCTCTATTGCAAAGAATTGGACCACGAAGTATTGGATTTCCCTAGAATGATTGCTAAGATTGAAGGCATGAATTTGAATGAAGAAAACCCTAAGGCAGATCCAGAAGTAGCAGAACCCCAGAGAGAATCAAAAAATATATTACTACAGATGAAAGACACCTTGAACAACCACCAAAATGTTACATTATCAGAGGTCCTTAACGAAAAAGAATGCATCGAGGTAAGAATAGGAGACTTCGACATTGACTGTGTTCTGGATGAGGAAACACAGGTGAATGCTATGACAAAGAGAACTTGGGAAGCTATAGGAAGGTCTTCTATGATCCCTTCACTAAGCGGAATAGGGTTATTCAGAGGGAAACTTTTAAACCTATGTGGAAGACTCACTCAAATATCTATGAATGTAAATGGAACTTCGATAAAGGAGGATTTTGAGATTATCAAATTTATTGATTTCAATGCCTCGTTTACTATGTTACTTGGAAAACCTCGGATTCAAAAAGATCAAGCCAGGAAGAAGAAAAACGAAAAGATTTTAGAACAATAGAGGCAAGAGTTAAAAGATTTCATGACTAGAAGGATTGTGTAGTTGATTGAAGAACAAGAGAACAAATCAAATCTATTTCACACTAGAAGCCCAGATGTCAAAGTTGCAAAAGCATTAGGGGACTTATAGAAGATTGGAGTATTTGTATCAGATATAGATGAAATAGTACCCCTGAGTCTTGGGAGAGAACCTCAACAACGCAAAGTGACTATGCCCAAGGAAAATCAAAACAGGAAAAGAACTATCGAGACGAAGCTCACGGGGAAGAAGGCTAGGAAGCTAAGTAAAAAGAGAGCTAAGATCGACAGGCTACAAAGGGTTCCAGAGGGAACCTCTTAGAAATAAAATTGGAGCTTCGCCAGGATATCAAAACAATGGCATGGGTCACTTCACCATGGAAAAGTGATATAGACATTGGAGACCAATATATCCCTTTGACTACCACTCCGAATAGATCAAAAATCATTAACGACTCATCACCAGACCGCTAGACCGTGCCATAACGAATAAAACAAGAGTTAATGAAGCCCCATATCCATTACAAATGATTCGTTATAGAGTTACTTACTTATTCCATCGTGCCATGCACAGAAGACACTTTTGCTAATTGCGAATTTGAGTCCACAGACAACACAAATTGTGAATGGTGATTACTTCACTCTTACTCTCTACCCTATTACAATACCTACATTACTTTGAAAACCTGAGATATTGATCCTGAGCGTATATGTCCGATGAATTTAGCGCAACTAAAGAATCTGTAAGAGAGGTACTCGCTAGCCTCACAGCTAAAAGAGTCATGTCGGAGAGAGGATTGCCTATAGGTTTATAGGCATCATCGATGAGAGGAGTGCAAGCCTCGCCGTCGACTGCTCAAGCAGGAACATCCCAAGCCGATGCAGAAAGAAGAATGAAACATAAAGATGATATGGCCAACGCGAAGTTGGTTCCATCCATTCTACCTGCTTACATACCACCTCTGATCATTGTGATGAATAGAGATAGTGTGCCTAGAGACTTTAAGTACACTCTAGTCACAACGTACCTGCCGAAAAGGATACGCGTAGTCCACATAGATCAAGACAAGATTGTAGCATTTAATTTTAGTGACTTCAACCTGGGGGATCATAAAGTTTACAACATGCTTTCCCCATACAAGTACCTAACCAAAACTAAGGGAAAGAATTCGAAGATCGTCCCTCAATGATGGACGATGAACCTCGCGCAGTCCACTCTGCTTAATGTTATGAAGATACCGCACTTTGGTAGACACCAGGAGATGAATGCTTGTGTGAAGCTGCTTCTGGCGAGTTACCATGGAGGATACTCATGGTTAAACCATTGCATGATAGTTGATCCAATGTTAATCATTTGGATCACCAGGCTTAGCATGCAGGGCCCTGATCCCCATGATTACTATCCTGAAAAGACCGCGGATCGTTCTCTTGCTCAGAAGATCAAAGAAGATTATGGTGATGTTGAGAAAGGCGCTCGAGGCTACAAGGTAGCTTCTATTGAAAGTGGCGCAGTGCGCCTCGCCTGTCAACTGATCATAGGGAAGTTTGTACACAAGAATCGACCCACACAAGTATCTGCCTTTGTAGTCGACCTTGCAGGGAAGTGCACATAGGGACTACAAATGAACTGGGCAAAGTACCTAGTGAATCAACTAGAGATTGATTGCAGAGAAGCCCAGGATCAGGGACATGAATTCCATTTTAGTTGGCTCTTGATACTTATAGCTTTCATTGCATGGGAGCTACCTGAAGGTCTAACCTTCCTGGACATCAACCCTTTTGAACCACTGACCGCAAAGTTCAGTACACTATGGTACTTGAACGGTATGAAAAAACAGTGGCAATCTAATGCTGTCTTCCATACATACTACACCCAGTTGAAGCTCTCCATCTAGTTCGAGCCTCGCATGAACCCAAATACTTTACATAGGTTTCGACCTTTGATGAAGTACATCATGGACTGCCATTTCATATATATTACAAGATGGGTTGATGAGCACAAGGAACAAATTCAGTATTATTATAAGATGATAAAAGAAGACCTAGAGGAGATCACCAAGGAATGGTCGACGAACCTCCTTGTTTCAGCAGACCTCGCAGAAATGTTCGACATCGATATCCCAAAAGCTGCGCAGGATACAACTAGGCCTAGTAAGACAAAGAAAACAAAGAAGACGAAGAAGACCGAGGAAGTCCAGGATATAGACAACCTATCTGTGAGGATGAATTCCATTACACTAGTTCAAGGAGGTAATGGCAGAGACTTAGAAGAAGTCGAACAAAGACCAGAAGATGGAGTAGAAATCATAAATAAGAGGAAGGGTTCACGTCCAGAACCTTCCTCCCGGAAGAAATCGAAAGCACCCATAACTAAGATGCAGACCACGCTCACTCCAGATGACTTCAGTTTCCTCATCACAGCTATAAATGAAGCTATAGAAGAGATAGAAGAAAAGCAGGAATCTAAGCAAGAGACAATGTACAACAAAATTGAGATCGAGCTCCAAGGAGTGCAGTAGGCACTTCAGTCTAGCTGCGCAGTCTCCACTGTACCCCTGCCAAAAGGAACAACAAAAGAGGGAGATGAACCAGTTCAACTCCACAAGATTACTGACACAGTTGAAGTACACCTTCGGAAAGCACAGGAAGAAACAACGCAGGCCACCTAGGCCTTAAATAAAGCACAGGAGGAAATCATCGAACAACACCAAGCTGCGCAATGAGAGAAGGACACTCTCCAAGTGAAATTTGAAGAAGACAGAGTGAAGATCCAAAAAGAGAAATAGCAGCTACTAGAAGAAGTCAACAGAGCATTTCACTCTGTGACTAGGTTAGAGTAGAAGGTAGAAGAACCCATAGAATGCCAAGTGATGAAGCTTGCTGAAGTTATTCAACAACTTCAACAAAGAGTCGTGGAATTAGATATTCAAACCATACCAAGTACCCCTCAAGAAGTGCGTGACTAGCGAGAAATGACTTCCTGAAGCACAGTAGAAAGGATTAACGCACTCACTGAGGAATGCAAACAGTTAAGTAGCAGATGTGCATAGATATATGAAAACCCAACCGAGAATCTAGAATTGCATAAATTGGAGTCGCATCTCTAGGAGGCAAAGCATGAAGCTGAAAAGCTACAGGTGCAACTGAAGGCCCTATCACCCATAGAGAGAATGAAGCAGTCTCACGAGCAGTGCACCGCCCAACTACAGATCCATACGATCCAGAGAAAGGTAATGGAAGTAAATCAACAACTTCAACTGGTGCAGGATAAGGCATGTTAGATATTTATAGAGATTGAGAGACAAGGAACAGAGCTGGAGCAGGTTGTGAATTCAACACAACAACACCTAGAGATGATGCACTCATCCAGGATTTCATCAAGCAAGAGGTCATGGCACAACAATAGGTCGAAGCAACTCAAGGAATTCGAGGCAGAACTGATCAGACCTAAGTGAATTGGGACGAGTCACAGGTGAGTGCTAGGGGCCTGCTGGCCCTTGACCAAGTTTTGAGGAACACTTGGTCATATTTGACCATTTTTGGGACTTCGACAACCTATCAAAGACGAAGCACAAAGAGAAGCAGAGATTGTGGAAGCTAGACCCCCTCTTTGGATCCTTTTAGGGTTTTGGGATTATGTAATGGGAAAGGGATGTTGGCCCGTGGGTTTACCCACACTTAGGCCCACTTTTGTAATGTATAAATAGATATCTAGGCGATGTAAGTATAGGAAGATTAGAGGAGGGCTTAGTGCTAGAATTGATCTATGTGATTGACTTGCAGAGCTGAGTGCAAGTGTTGTAAGTGCTGAGTGCATAGATCGTAAGGAGGCTCTGTGCTAGATCTACTCGAGGATCTGGCGAGGTGCGCGCAGATCTCTTGTCATATGCGGAGTAGGATTTTGATAACTCTGTGCTATAACCAGATTGACTGAAGCTAATAAAGAATAAGAGTTGGTGGACATAGCCCCAGGGTGGGGGTGAAGCACGTAAATACCGTGTGTTGTGCTTTGTGCTTATTCTTAGATGTTTTATATTTCTAAGTGCTTATATGTGATTAAATAGACTTGCTTATGCTTAGTTCTAGAGATGTATATGAATGATAAATCCAATGTGTATGAATATGCTAAGTGCTTGGTCTACCAGATCTGATTTGTCTTGTTGTTGCTAAGTGATAAAATAACCTATACCTAAGTGAATGTTGTGATTCTCTGTTATGTCGATGAAGTAGATCTAAGTGGAATATTGATGAATGATCTATGCTAAGTGATTTGTAAGTGATATAATCACAGATCTGTGTCCTAGCTAAGGTTGCAGACACCTGAGTCTTGCAACCACCCCTGCCTCTACCTCAGGTGAGACTTCATCTGCTTCGTAGGTGTTTCCAAAAGGGCCGGTAATTAGGGATTTGTTGGTGCATGGTTGTAGCGTTGAACCTCGGGTCTGCCCCTGTGCCAACAACTTTAAAATTTTCATAGACCATTCTGTCCTCAAATATCTAGTCAAAAAGCCAGTGTT
>ML798963.1:135322-155255 GCA_009831015.1 Picea engelmannii
TATGTAGATGGATATTATTGTTTCAAGAATTTGATTTTGAAGTGATAGTCAAACCAGGAAGCTGAATGCAGGACCTGATCACTTGTCTAGGGTAACTAATGGAGAAAAACCTATTAACTTGGAAGACAACTTCCCAGATGCACAATTATATTTAGTACATGTACTTGATGAATACTTTGTTGATATTATTGAATACTTAAGTATAGGGGTTGCACCATAGGATTTTAGTATTGCACAAAAGAAAAATATGGTAGTCAGAGCTGCATAATATCATCTCATTGCAGGAAATTTATATAAGATGGGAGCTGATAGAATTTTGAGAAGATGTGTATTGGAACATGAAAGGCATGAAATTTTAGTAGAATCTCATGAAGGTATAGATGGAGGACACTATGTAGGAAAAGATACCACGAAGAAGGTGTTGCACGAAGGATTATGGTGGCCAATAGTCCATAAATATGCCAAGGAATATTGCCAGCAATATGATGTCTGTCAGAGGGTTGGAAAACCCAACATAAGGGATGAGATGCCTCAAAGACCACAAGTGACTCTACAGGTCTTTGAAAAATCAGAAATAGAATTTGTTGGATCTATTAATCTACCAGCAAAAAGGTCAGGAGATAGATATATCATTAATGCGACTAAATACTTAACAAGATGGGAAGAAGCAACACCAGTCAAGGATTGTAGTGCAGAGACAACATCACACATCATATTTGAGAAAATGATCAACAGGTTTGGATGTCCTGGGATTTTAATGAGTGACCAAGGCACTCATTTTATTAATAATACAATTAGGGATATGACTGAGGAGTTTGAAGTCTATTACCAGAAGTGCACACCATATCATCCTCAGGTAAATGGAACAGTAGAAGCTTGCAATAAGATTTTAGAAAATGCTTGGACTAAGATCTACAATGTTAACAAAGATGATTAGAACTTGAAAATACTAGCAGTACTATGGGAATACAAGACCACATATGAGAAGCTGACAGGACAAACACCATTAATATTGGTGTATGGGAAGGAAACAATGGTGCCATTAGAATTTATAATACCTGGTATGTGTGTAGAAACAATTACCAACATGAATGAAAGAGGCATAGTACAATATAGTTTAAGTCAACTAATGGAAATGGAAGAGGATATGATTCTGGTAGGATTTCACCAGGAAGTACAAAAAGAAAGAGACAAATCATGGCATGACTGACATAATAAAAATAATAGTTTTAAGGAGGGAGACCTAGTTCTACTCTATGAAATCAATTTTTTCCAATACCCTAGTAAGTTTAGAATGCATTGGCTAGGGCCATATGAAGTGAAGACTTTCATAGATGGGGGATATGTGCAACTAAAATACTAGAAAGGAACATAACTAAAAGGAATGATCAACAGTGTTCGACTGAAACTGTATAGGGGCAATCGACCTACTAACCCTTAAAATTTACAATGAAGTAGGAAAGACATGTATATAGTGTACAAAAAGACATGTATTCAGAGGAAACGTATGGTGCACCGAAAAATTGTAATGCACTAGAAAATAGGCCAACAGTTGGAAAAGAAAAAACCGATCGTCGGGGTAAAAAGGAGTGAATTGGGCATTTATGAAACTGAATGAATCATTCTCGACAAGATTTAATGCATTAATAACACTAAAAGAAGCGTCTCCAAGAATATTCAAGGCACTTATGACACCCTATATATAATGGAAATGCGGGACAAACGAGACATATTGTGCATTTACAAACCCATGAAGCTAAGGAGCACAAAGACGAGAGGAGAACAAGCAAGTTCAGAGATTGTAGCAATCGAAGCTCAATCGAGGAAGGAAGAATTACCCATGATGGCACCTCCAAAGGTTGGTGCACCTAGCCAAACAACACGAAAAACATGCTGTAGCCACAAGTCACTGTAGGCAGGGATGATTTTAAGGATGGAAATTTATTTTAAAATGTAGAAATCTTGGCGAATGTTAGTAATCCTTCATATGCCAATTATAAATGTTTGGCGATATTTTTGTAAAAATATTCAAATTTCCAAGGAATTTATATAGTTTGTATAAAATTTTTGCTATTTTTAAGATAAAATAATTTTATCCTATAGAATTTGGGCGAATCATTTTTAGAATAGCGAATCATTTTTTGGGAAAAACCATGGAAAATTAGCCCATGAGCGAAATTTATCCCCTAAAATTATTCATGACTGCAGGAAACCGTAGAGGCGGAATATACGTTTACACAGACAAAGGGAATAGTTGATGTCAACACAATTCCTTCGCCACAGGTCAAACCAGTGATCCCCACACTTGTAGAGGAAGAAGAGAACACCCCAAAGATGGCTGGGATGGACATCGATTCACACGATAATGTGCAGGGCCATGACCCATTAACCACATGAAACTTGCAACAACCTTCCAGGGCTGAAACAAACCACAAAACAAATGACAATGACAACGAAAGAACAAAGTCTGATGGGAAAGACCACAACCTATGGTGGGGTCCATGCAGTAGGAGGAAGTACATCTTAATGATATCATGGGGAAAATAGAGTGGGGTTGGGAAGGAGAACCAGAGGCTAGGACATATAGTGTGCCAACACAGAGAAAGGGGAAACAACCCATTGCATGGTCTCCGCACAAGCAATCAGATGCATCGATCATTTTTCACGCATTCCAGAGGGGGTGTAGGTCACACCAAGTCTACTGGGTTGCATCGAAAGGCTAAGATACACAAACCATGATATGTATGACTCATGAAAATCACCAAAATTTGCGCAACACGTGTATATGGAGAGCCCAGGAACATGGCCATTAGGATATCCAGTGCTACAATCAAAGAAATGGGTGGCAGGTTTAGTCAACATAGGGATCGTTAACTTGTTATAGATTCCCCACTTTGACAGGGGGAAAGATGTGAACAATTGCGTCAAGCAGTTGTTAGAGGTCCTCCATGGAGGATTTTTTTGGTTGGATGAACCAGTCTCAATCAATGTGGAGCTAATTAAATTCATCACAAGACTGCCATCAAATGGCGAGAAGCCCGCATAGTACCTGGAAGACAAAACCAAGGAAAACGCTCTCGCAGAAGAGATGAAGAAGACTTATGGGATAGAAAGAGACTCGCACATAATTATTATAAAGAGAATCAGTGATGCAGCCACTTGGATGGCAAGGAAGATAATGGCATGAAAAATCCTTCGAAAATGTCACAAGGAGGAGGTCCCCGCATTAGTTGTCACAACAACAACACAGTTCGCAAACGATACCATGCTCAGTTGGGCCCCATATTTACTAAATCTGTTCCTAGATGACTACAGGGATGCAAAGGACTTGGGAACAAAGTTCCATTACTCCTGGATCATGATCTTGATAGCGTTAATTGGATGGAAAGATCCTCCCTACTCATATTTCTGCGATAGAGTAGGACGATGTCGTGAAACATGGTATGCATCATTGGGAAGCACTTCAGATTCCAAGCAGAGAAGTGGTAATGCCAACACTTTTTCTCGGTATCTCAGTGAAATACAAGAAAACATAGCCAACACATGGAAGATAACTCCAGAAGTGGTCACGCAGTACTAGGGGATAGCCAACTTTAAGGCTATGTGACACAACATGTGGATCCAAGCGTACATGGATCCAAAAAAAGAATGGCTACAACTTCAATTTTGCATCAATGCAGAGGAAGTTGAAATGGAAATGAAAGACTGGCAAGAGGACTGGAAGATCCCAGTCATCACCAAGGGCATGCCCAAGGGAAAAGAAGTGGAATAATGGTCGTCCAATACATCTACAAGACGTAGTTTCATGACCAAGAAACCAACACAGCAGGCAAATCCTTGTCAAAAGACATCACCACAAAATAAGGGAAATACCCCAAAGAAGGATGGGCAGATAGGAAAGAAGGACAATGCCTTAGCACATGAAGAACAAGGAAGGGGGGACACAACGATGCATGAAACCCCATCGAGAACTACTCCAAAGGAGGTAGCACCACCCAAACGACCAATTATACATACAACAGGGTCATGCAAGAAGGCCAAGGCCCATAAACAAATCCCATAATACATAATCACTGAGGATTATTCCTATCGTGTCATGGAGAGGGTACATGACCGCACAATGGAGGATTTTGAATAGGATGAGAACTAAAGAGGAAGGATAAGGAACAAATTGGCTGACATTAAGTAGGTCTTGGAAAAAATACAAGCAACGCAAATGTAAGAAAGGGGAATAAAACCGATCCCCCAAGCGATAGAAGAAGAGGACACGACCACGAAGAACGAAGAAGACACAATCCAGATCATAGCGCAAGCAATTCCTAGCTTCCAGTTAAAAACATACATGTTTCATATCGACGAGGCCATAGCCCAGACGCCACTCAAAGACCCGACGTAGGTACATTGATTGGTATTGGCTAAAATACCAACAAAGTCACTGTACAAACTACAAGTCAGTTTCACACAGGAAGTGGAATCGCGAGATAGAATAGATGCGACATAATTGCAGGTAACCAGAAAAGACAAGGATGCACTAGAACTAGTGGTAGAGTAGGTCAATATGGATACAGAAGAGGAGAAGCAACACATAGATAAATTGGAGCATAATTTGAAGGAAGTCTTCACAAGAATTCCAGACAACGTGCAGGAAGACATGAGCAATGCGGAAGAACATATTCAAATCATCGCGTAGACAATTGAGGGCTATAAGAAGGAGATAAAAAAACTTAAAGAAAAGTTAACACCAACCACTCCTCCCAAAGTTGTATCTAGAAGGGAACAACAGGCAACCTTGCAAGTAGAAATGATGGAGAAAGAAGCCAAATAGGTCACAAATTTTTTGACAGGACCACACAACTATGGACGATGTTGGAGGAAGATGATAGGGTCCAAAAACTAGACCAATAAGAGGAGGAGATCAACACTGCAATCCAGGAGCTGAAGAAGTGGCAAAAGGCTATGAGAATTATAGAGCAGTTGAAGGGTGTGCAGGAGATGAAGACCTTACAGTCATAATTGAATACTGCATAGAATAACAAGCAGGCTAGGAAAGCCCAGTTAGAACCTCTCCAGGTGAAAGCAGTGAAAATAATTGTGGAACTAGAGGAGGAGAAGACAATAATGACTCAGGATCATGCCGAGATTGTATATTATCTCAAGCAACATATCACAATGTAGAGGGTAGAATAGCTTACAGAGAAAGTTGCGCAAGCGAGATAAAAAGGGATACATTAGAAGGAAAATTTCGCATCTTGGAAAAGGCTATTCAAGGAGCGCGCATCAACTGAGTGGCTCGGGACAAGCCACATGTCAGTGTTTGGGGCTCGTTGGGCATAGGCCTATTTTGAGAAAGGAAGTCTATTCTAGACACATGCCACTTTTGGAGAATGATTTGTTTTGAGGAAAGACCTATTGTTGGGAAGGAAGATCTAATTTTGGAGCATGCACAATAGATGGCAAGAAAGAAGCATGCAGAAAAAGAAGAAAAAATAGCATGCAAGAGGAAAAGCAACGTGGCAAGCAGGAGGACAAGCATAATTGGGACAGGGTTAGGGTTTTTGACAAATATTGTAACAACTATAATCCATAGAGTAGTATAAATAAAGACCTAGGAGGTCTAGAGAGGGTTGTTGTTTTTGGTTGGTTGTGGTAGACGATGATCTATGTTGTCAAGCATAGTAAGTCTTGTAGAAAAATCAAATAGGATAGTCCTTGAGGGTTAGGTCACATGTTGAGGATCTTGGTGTGATCTAGTTTGCCTCACATAGGATCCCACCCTTAGTCTTGATTGCATTACCGAGATGTAATGGGCGTGAGATTTTGCAAAAGAATTAATAAAATAGTATAGAGCCAAATCTTTGTGGACGTAGCTCGACGAGGGGGTGAACCACGATAAACTTGTGTGTTATGTGAGATTGTTAATGACTGTTTAATTTATATTTATAATTATCTTATGAATTAAAATAACTATATTGACATGCATGCACAGGGTTAAAGATGAATGAATCATATAAGTACTTGAATATTTACAGGGTTAATGCATAAAAAATAAAGAACATTAACCACAGATCCCCACTCCTTCCTAGACTACAAACACCTGGGTATTTTTGTTCCCATAAAAGATATCTTGGGTGAGACTGTGTTATGCATCTTGTGCGTAGTGTTTCCTTTTGGTTTACCAGGAGGACCGATAGCTTTTTAGGGTTTTGTTGGAACCCTGTTGAGATCCGAACCTGGGTCAACCCAAGAAGAGAGAACATAAAGAGAGATAAACAAAACTTTTCTTCACTTACCTTTACATGCCTTGCCTTTACTTTTCATGCCATGCGATGCCTTTCCTTCACTTGCCTTACCTTGCCTTGCCTTGCCTTCACTTTCCTTCCCTTTCCTTGCCTTCACTTGTCATGCCTTCCCTTCACTTTCCATGCCTTCAATTTCCTTTCCTTTCCATTCCATGCCATGTCTTGCCTTTCCATGCATTGCCTTTCCTTGCCATGCCTTGACTTTCCATGCCATGTCATGCCTTTCCATGCCATGTATTTCCTTTCCATGCCATGCCTTGCCTTCACTTTCCTTTCCATGTCTAGCCTAACAAGGTGTTCAATTGTAAAAAATATGTAATAAGCACTGAGCAAAACCATAGTGCCAGAGAACTCCAACAAACAGTTTTTAAGTGGAAGAATGATAGTGGAGGGCCCCCCTTAGCTAAAACCGTGTTCTATGAATCTAATGCAACTGGCGATTTTCCCATCCGAGTCTCGGTTTGAGTTTTATCGTGAATTGCAACTCACCTCCTCAAGTCACTCACGGACATGCGACCAATTTGGTCTGGGGGCATAGAATCCAAACCGAGCGGCATAATGAAGTTTCTTAAGCTCCCATGAGTCTATTTGGCCAAGGGCCACATGACTACACTACCCACAAATTCCTGACATAGTGTTCTTGAAAATCGACCTCCTCTTCAGAAATTGTAATATACCTCATTGACCAAAACCCTAGTGCCAAAGATACTCTAACAAATGGTTTTCCGGTGGACAGAATGATATCGTAGGCCCCCCCAGTTGAAACCTGATGCTATGGATCCAAAGAAACTGACAATTCTCCCATTCGAGTTTCGGTTTTATTTTTATCGCAAGTTGCAACTCCCCTCTTCAAGCCATTCAAAGACATGTGGCTAGTTTGGTCGGGGGGCATAAAATACAAACTGAGCGGCATAACAAAGTTTCGTAAGCTCCCAGAAGTATATTTGGATAAGTTTCATGCGACTACACTACCCACAAATTCCTGACACGGTTTTCTTGAAAATCAAATTCCTCTTCAAAAATTTCACTATGCCTCATTGACCAAAGCCCTAGTGATGGAGATATTCCAACAAATGGTTTTTCAGTGGATGGAATTACAACGTATCCCCCCCTGCAATTGAAACTCGACGCTCCAAATCCAATACAACTGAAGGTTCTCCCATCCGAGTCCTAGTTTGAGTTTTATCACGTGTTGCAACTCGCCTCTTCAAGCCATTCAGGGACATGTGGCCAATTTGGTCCATGGGCATAAAATCCAAATCAAATGGCATAACGGAGTTATGTAACCTCCCACAAGTCTATTTGGCCAAGGCCCACGTGAATACACTACTCACAAATTCCTGACACAGTGTTCTTGAAAATCGACCTCCTCTTTATAAATTGCATTATGCCTCATTGACCAAAACCCTAGTGTTGGAGATACTCCAAAAAATGGTTTTTCGGTGAATGAAAAGATAAGGGAGCCCCCACCCCTAGTTGAAACTTGGTTCTATGGATCCAATGCAACTGACAGTTCTCCCATCCGAGTCTCGGTTTGAGTTTTATTGCGAGTTGAAACTCGCCTCTTCAATCCATTCAAGGACATGTGGCCAATTTGGTCCGGGGGCATAAAATCCAAATCGAGTGGCATAACAAAGTTATGTAATCTCCCACAAGTCTATTTGGAAAAGGCCCATGCAACTACACTACAAAAAAATGCCCAACACAAAGTTTTTGAAAATTGACCTCCTCTTCACAAATTGCACTATGCCTCATTGACCAAAACATTAGAATTCTCATGCAAGTACTTTTATATAAGAAATATGGGATAACAACTTGTAGAATTACATGCTTGATGAATCCTTTGATTGTAATTTTTACGTATGAATCCTTTGATGGCATGGAAAGTGAATGAAAGGCAAGGTGTGGCAAGTGAAGGCAAGACATAACAAGTGAAGGCATGGGATGGTATGGCAAGGCATGGAAAGACATGGCATGGCATGGAAAGGCATGCAATGGTATGGAAATGCATGGCATGGTATGGTAAGGCATGGCATGGAAAAGGCAAGGCATGGAATGGCATGACATGACATGACATGGCAAGGCATGGGATGACAAGGCATGGTATGGAAAGAAAAAACATGGAAAGTGAAGGCAAGGCAAGGCATGGCAAGGCATACCATACCATACCATACCATACCAAGGAAAGGAATAACATACCATAGCATACCAAGGCAAGGCACGGCATACCATACCATACCATACCAATACCAATACCAATACCATACCAAACCATACCGTACCAATGCCAATGTATACCATACCATACCATGCCAATGCATACCATACCATACCATACCATACCATACCAATGCCAATGCCAATGAATACCATATCATATACCATTGCCAATGCATACCATACAATAACAAAGAAATGCATACCATTTCCATTGCCAATGCATACCATACCATACCATACCATTGCAAATGCATAACATACAAGGCAATGGCAAGGAAATGCATACCATTGCCACTTCTATTTCCAATTGATCCAGATTTATGAGCAGAACAAAATGAATAACAGACTGAATACAATAACACAAAGATACAGAGAACACAAATAGATATCCAGTGAACAATAAATTCTATTGAATAAATGAAATAGGGCGAAACTGTAAAACTGTAGAACTGAAAACAACTTGCTCGAATGGTGGTAGCTATCTCTAAGAAGAGACGTGGCTGCTACGAGAATCCCTTTGAGCATAATGATTACAATGAGGCTCCATAGGCCTTTTTAACATTACTCATGAATTCCAAAATCCTAGACATCCAAAAACCTAACCCTAGGAGATGAAGCGCCAAACGTTATGTGCCCGATGGGTAAGTTGGTACCTCAACTTCTCAAGGTCGTAAATTTTGCATACGACCTCCATTTTAGGCACGTGATAGCCCATTGAAAAGGTGTTTTCAAGAACTACATATTATGCCGTCAAACTCTAAATTTGTCTACATTTTGACTGCGACAAGCGAAAAAAAAAACATTGTTTAGGGCCCCAAAATGACCCTGGAAGTACACAAATATGTGATGACATGAAAACATAAAAAATAATCCAGTTGGATTAGGTGGGATGCCACCAATCTCCACCTAGAAACTGTGTAGGGATTCAAACAACCCTGGAAGTGTAGAACCCACAATTACAAAGAATTACAAAAGAACGTGTTGAACTAACAACTATAAATAAGAGCCATTTGGAATAGGTGGGTGGACACCAATATCCACTTGGATCAATCCTCCCCCTTAGGAAGCAATGGTATCCATTGTGTTGAGTTCCCCCATCAGGTGAGGAAAATTCTGCTGAATTTGGCATGATCTGAGAAAATTTCCTTGGTGGAGGAATTTCCCTGCCTTGACAACCTGATAAAGTTGGATCCTCTGCTGGTGAGTGCCCTTGATCTGTGTATCCACTATTTGATCAGTGGATGCTTGTTCCATGTAGTCAGGGTTGATGTTTGTTGGTGTCAACTGTTCTGCAATCTTTGATGTGTCCAATAATGGTGGAAAATATGGTCGTAGGAGGTCCACATTGAACACTAGGTGTAAGCCAAATAAGGGGGGAGTGTTGAGCTCAAAATAATTGCTACCCACGTCCTTGGCGATAGTGTAAGGCCCATATAGAAGTGAGTGGAGTTTTCGATGGGGCCCTGTAAGGTGCTCTTTCTTCAAATGTGACCAGAACTTATCTCCCACTTGAAATTGGTGTGGTACTCGATGTTGATCACGACGTTGCTTGTACTTAGCATTGGATTTCTGCAAAAGCTCATGGACTTGTTGGCAGATGTGCTGAATCCTCTCAATGAATCTGGTGGCTTTTTCTACCTCAGACTGAACATGAGAAGAATCTATATGTGTTGTTGCAAAAGGTAGTGCAACATCAATGGGACCCAATGGTTGGAATCCCATCTCCACCTAAAAGGGGCTATGGATGGTGGATCTATGGAGAGACCTGTTGTAGTTGTGTTGAACATAGGGAAGACTCTCATCCCATGTACATGGATTCTTAGATTTATACATGTGCAATATGTGCACAATCATCTGATTAATGACCTTTGTTTGGCCATCGGTTTGAGGGTGGAAGGAAATGGATTTAGTGAGATTGGTGTCCAAAAGTGACCAAAGTCTCGACCAAAATGTGCTAAGGAACATGCTGTCCTGATCAGAGATGATGGTCTGTGGTATCCCAAAATGGACCCACACTCGTTTGAAGAAGATATTGGCAGTATTTTCCATTGTGATGCTCTTCTTGCAGGCTGTGAGAATGGCCATCTTTGAAAACCGATCAACTACCACAAATACACAATCATTTCATTACTTGGTGGACGAAAGGCCAGACATGTAATCCATAGAGATGGATTCTCAAGGCCTCTTGGGAGTAGGAAGAGGGGTTTATAAGCCTTACTTCTTGATGGATTCCCTGGAAATGACATAGGCAGTGCAAGATATGATATACTTGCTGACGTCTTGTCAAAGTTTTGGCCAAGAAAAATGTTTTGTAGAACGACCACAATTTTCTCCATACCAAAATGTCCTGCCATCCAACTGTAGTGAGCCTCCCAAATCTACTTTTCACGCTCGCTTGTAGGAACACAGAGATGGCCCAAATGGCATAACAGTTTGTCATGAACGTGAAAATCGGTGACATTCGGGCTTGTACCCAAGAGCTGATAGGTGGTGGCGAAGTCTGGATCTTACTGATAAAGTTGGGGCCACTCAGATGCCTCATGCCCACAATAATGGAGCATGATGGTGAGCGCATCCACATGAGGTCGACCGAGGAATTCAATGACACGATTTGTGCTCCCTATCTTATACTTGATGTTGAGATGGAATTGCTGTAGGTAGGTGGACCACTTTTGATGGTGGTCGTTCTGCAACTTCCCTTGTGTTTGTATGAACTGTAGAGGCTTGTGATTAGTGTGGATGATTGTCTCCTTTCCCATAATGTAATGTTTCCATTGATGACATTATTTTACAATGGAATAAATTTCCTTGTCATAGGTGGGTTATTTCCAGACAGTATCTGAGAGTGTCTCACTATGGTATGCTACCTAATTACTGTGTTGAGTGAGAACTGTGCCTATGACATAGTCAAATGCTTCAGTCTCAATCTTGAACAATTGTTGTAGATCAGGTAAGGAGATGTAATGTCCCCACTTTGGGACATCATCACAGGGCAGAGATTTATGATGACCAGAGTAGCCAGATGGGTGCTAGAGTGAGTACAGGGGTATTTGAGAGGCATTATGGGGTCCAACTTGCATTGATGGTCATATTCCATCATTATCATCCATTCTGCACATGTTGGCTTTGGTTTCGTTGCATTCCGACGATTTCCATGATTTTGACTATTTTGAGCTATAAGTCAATGGAATTCACTAAAGAGGTCATTTTGGGTACATTACTTGGAGGAACCTCTCAGTGTAATAGCTCATTGGAATCAGGAAGAGCAACACTACAGGATAGGATGGCTAGAAGTGACTTTCAGTGGCCAGGGAAGCCACAAGGAGAGATAAGGAGCTTTTCAAAGGTAAAAAGGTTAATTAATTAAATATTAATAAAATGAAATTCACTTTCGAGGGACAAGGTGAGACTAAAATTATAAAGGAAAGGCAAGGGCCTCTTCTCATTCATTCATGTATGATCTTATTTTGATTTCTGGCTTCTAGCTAGTGAGCCCAATATTGGGGGTTTTGAGGGTTTTGACATAACAAACCCTAGAGGACGATTCGGTGGTGAAAGATTCCACCTATCTTGTCCCAAGATTGGTCTCGGAGATGCAATACTCTCCCACACCATTCTAGTTCCAGATATAATCAATTACATGAGGATTCTACATCAGTTTCATGTGTATATAGAGAGAGGGCACACCAGTTGAGGGATTCCAGCAAGAGAGGCACACCATCTTTGGAGAGAGATTCGTTGTAGGAGATTGTAGGGTTGTTGAGGATTCTATCACTTGGGTTTTCATTGCAGGGCCTTGGACATCAGATCTAGTGCTTTCTGAGACAGTTTTATGGCTCAGATTATTTCTTGAGAAGTGGGGCGAATTGAAGAGAAGGAGGGCGTTTTTGAGATCCAGATCTAGTCTGTTTGGAGGGGTTACACTTTATATCTGACCCCGAGACTTTACCTAGTGACTTGCAGTGTCCTGATCTATATTTATGGAGAGTTTCAGAGCATTTGGAGGCCTCCTTCAACAGGGCTGAATTATCTAGGGTTTCAGTCATCCAATGGGGCACACCATTCAGTGGGGGATTTCAGATCTACAGAGATTGAGATGGATCTTGGATATTCGGTCACCTGGGTTGTTCTTACCATCACCCAATCTATCAGTTGGCATATTTATTAGGGTGATTGGACACTTTTGGCAGCAGGGCCGAGTTATTGAGGGTTTCAGTTTTCTATTGGAGCGTGGCATTCTTCAGCTCGAGAGTTTGGCATTCAGATCTGCTTGTATTGATATTCATTTCTTATTCAAACTTTGGAGGCATATTTTGTATTAGAGGGAGCATTTTGTAGCAGCTCTTATCTATTGTCTATCTTCTTGGCCATCTATTGAGCATTCCAGATCGACATCTTCATTGTAGCAGGTTTCTCTATTTTATTAAGAAGAATTGAGATGTTTTGGCTTGTCTATCTTATTGCATATGGTTGAGGTATGTTCCATGGTTATCTCTTTCTATTATTTGCTGCATACACACATATAAACACATCTAAAATGTAGATCAACAAAGTGTTTGACGAAATACCTCACTCAGAAAAAGTTTTAAAAAGACACCAAAATAGTGATGATCCTTGCATAATGGCTTGAGATCGTTACATGAGAGTACTGGAGCTAAGCACAAGCGATGCTTCAAATCATAAAATGCTCATTATTGTTCCTTCTCCCACAAGAACTTTTCCCTTCCACTGCCCTTGGTCACATGGCTGAGGGACCATGCAATATGGGAGAATCCAAACATGAACCATCGGTAGAAGTTGGAAAGCCGCAAGAAGCTCTGAATATCGGTTAGTGTGGTTGGGGTTGGCCAGTCATGGATGACTTGGATCTTAGTTGGATAAATATGTACCCCATGCTCATCAACAATGTAGCCCAAGTATTGGACCCTGTTCATGCCAAAGGAGCATTTTTCCAAGTTGGCATATAGCTTGTGCTTCCACGGAGTGCTCAAAACCTATTGAATATGTTGCATGTGCTCTTCCCAAGTTCTGTTGAAGATGAGGATGTCATACAAATATACCACCATAAAAGAGTTGGTGAAGGGTCTCAACGCATCATCTATCAACTTCATGAAAGTTGTTGGTGCATTTGTTAAGCTAAAGGGAATGACCATCCATTCGAAGACACTTTCTTTAGATTTGAAAGTTGTCTTCCATACATCAATTGGTTCGATGCAAACCTGGTGGTAGCCAAACTTTAGGTCAATCTTTCTAAATAAATTTTCCCCCTTGAGTTGGTTAAGAAGGTCATCAAGTTTGGGAATTGGGTACCAGTTCCTGACTGTGATTTTGTTTAATGCTTTGTAATCAATGCAGAGCTACCAAGTCCCATATTTCTTCTGCACCAGTACAATCATGCTTCCACAAGGGGATGAGTTGCGCCTGATGTGATCCTTTTGAAGTAGCTCTTGGATCTGATGCTTGATTTCATCATTTTCCATCAACGAGTGATGATATACTAGTAAATTAGGCAGAGGTGCACCGAGGGTTAGATCAATTGGATGCTTGACTTGGCAGTGCGTCGGTACCCCGGTGGGTGAGGAGAAGATGTCTCTGTACTCCTCCATGATCCCTTCCACTTTCTTCTACTGCAAAGAGAGGGTTTTTGTAGAGGCCACAAATGTGGTTGTGACCTTTTGCTTACCATGATCACGGATAAAAAAAAATATGAACTTCTCGGTATGTGAAATGACCTTACTGCATTGCTCAACAAAGATTAAAGAAATAGTAGTAGGTGGTTCTACCTCTGGTATCTAGTACAATTTTATACCCAAATTAATAATAACACTGTGGGGTCTAGACTCATACACATAATGCCACTTCCACAAATATGGTTTTCCTAAAAGAACATCACAAAATTCAAGGGGAGTAATATCACACAATACCTCGTCCTTGAAATACTTGATTTTGTAGGGTAGATGACACTGTTGGATGACTCATAGATATATTCCTTGGCGAAGCTAGCCAATTGTGTAGAGCCGCGAGTGCGGTGTCATTGAGAGGGTCAGTTGCTTGATGACCTCTGCTAAGATCAGGTTCTTCTGATTACCGCTATCGACAATGAAATGAAGTGGAGCCCCCTTTACCCACATCTGTGATTGAAAGAGGTGTTCCCTTTCCTTTGGTTCTTCTGGTTTGCTTGGCTGGACTTTGGTGGTAGCGATAGTGTCACTGGGTTTAGAATCGATAATTCGCTTCCCTCTTTCTGGATTTTATTTAGAGTTAGAATCTTCCTCTGACTCAAAATATTTTAGCTCAGCCACTGATGACTTCTTGGAGCAACATTCTTCAGTGTTGTGCCAAGGGATTTTATGGTATTCACACCATTGTCCCATGTCCTTCTTCGACTTCTCATTACCCTTATTGTATTGTGGCTTGGACTGGTTGTCCTGAGAGTGACCATATTTTCTCTGTCCCTTGTTTTTTTGGTTGGGGCCGCCTTTTCCCTGCTTCAGTTGTGAGGAGTTTGCAGATCCAAACTCTCACATCTTCTACTTAAATTCCTGCCTAATCTTGACAACATATCTATAATTCATACCCAATGATGCAATTTCCAAAAAATCCATTTATTTTTGAATGTATCTATGCATACATCCATGGTATTTGAGCACCATATGTCACTCAAAGTCTTTGATACCCAATTTGGTACACAAGGTATGGAAAATATTGGTGAAATATGGTATTATCTGGTCCCTTTCCTGATGTAGGGTGGTCCATCTTGTGTACTGGTCCTCGTAGCTGAAAACATGGTAGTATTATTCTTTAATGGCATCCCTGAGGGAATCCAATGTGGGGGTGACTACAAATATTGTAGATTCCTCTATGGCCCTTTGTTCAAAGTAAGTATCCCACTATTCCTTAACATGGGGGACGACCTTGAGGAGTGCAAAAGTAATCTTTTCCCTGTCGAAAAAATTGTGGAACAAGAAATACCCTTCAAGCAGATTCAACCATTTATCTACAACATATGCATTTATCAGTCCTTCAAATAATGGGATATAAAAATATACATGTACCTTGAAGGGGGTTGCATGGCCGCTTGATGAAGATGGGTCTCCTATGGGTAGCCATCGAAGGATATGTGCAAAGTTGTCCATCATTTCGTTCCTTTTTCGTGCAAGGGCTTCCTCGAGCCACATTTTAAAATGATCTCCTACTCCGTCATATTTACTTTTCCCCCCCATGGGTTGTTGTCAAGCTCTGTGTGGCTGATCTTGCAAAGGATAGATTGGTTAGAGTCCCAACTTCTTGTACCTAGATCTTGTCGGGGACATGCACAAAGAAAAATAAATGAAGAGCAGACTGCTCTGATACCACTGATCAATATTTATCAGCAGAACAAAATGAATAACAAAATGAATACAATAACATAGAGATATGGAGAACAACAATAGATATCCAGTGAATAATAACTTCTATTGAATAAATGAAATAGGCCAAAACTGTAAAACCGCAGAACTGAAAATAACTTGCTCGAATGGTGGTAGATATCTCTGAGAAGAGATGTGGCTACTATGCACATCCCTCTGAGAAGAATGATTACAATTATGCTCTAGAGGCCTTTTTAACATTACTCATGAACGTCAAAACCCTAGACATCCAAAAACCTAACCCTAGGAGATAAAACACCAAAATTTATGTGGGTCCCGATGGGTAAGTTGGTACCTCAACTTCCCGGGGTCATAAATTTTTCATACGACCTTCGTTTTAGGCACATGATATCCCATTGGAAAGGTCTACTCGACAACTACACATTATGCCATCAAAATTTGACTCCATCTACAATTTTACTATGGCAAGCCAAAAAACCATTATTTAGGGTCCCAAAACGATCCTTGAAGTACAAAAAAATGTGTTGACATGAAAACATAAAAAATAAGATAGTTGGATTAGGTGGGAGGCCATCAATATCCACCTGGATGTTGTGTAAGGATTTCGACAACCCCAAAAGTGTAGAATCCACAATAACAAAAAATTACAGAAGAACATGTTGAACTAAAAGCTATCATAGAGCCAGTTGGAATAGGTGGGTGGCCACCAATATCCACCTGGATCATCAATGCATACCATACCATAACATACCATTTCCATTTCCATTGCCAATTCCAATTCCAATGCATACCATACCATACCATACCATTGTCAATGCATACCATACAATGGCAAGGAAATTCATACCATTTCCAATTCATACCATTGCCATTGCCAATGCATACCATATCATACCATTGCCAATGCATACCATACAATGCAATGGCAAGGCAATGGATACCATTTTCATTGCCAATACATACCATTGCTATTTCCAATGCATACCATACCATAGCATACCATTTCCAATGCATACCATAAATGGAAAGACAATAAATACCATTGCCAATGTATACTATTATCATTTCCAATGCATACCATACCATTGCCTGCATACCATACAAGGCAATGGCAAGGCAATTCATACCATACCAATGCATACCATTTCCATTGCCATTGCCAACACATACCATGCCATAGAATATCATTGCCAATGCATACCATATCATACCATTGATTGATGTCTTTAATATTATAGGGTTGTTATGTGTCATCTTTCATTTCAACAAACATTTGTTATCTAAACCCTAGTTTAGGCTTTCATTTTCAACCCCCTTTCATTTAATGATTACTTGTGTTAAGGGTTGTTATATTTATCTCGTTGTAACTTAGTTGATATCATTTATTGGCTTGGCGAGGCATGGAAATGTTATGGCATGACAATGGAAAGTTATATTTATTGTTATATAGGTTCAAATGGGAAAATACATGACAAGGGATGGGAAGCTACATGACAATGGCATGGCATGGCATGGCTTGGAAAATCATGGCAATGACATGGCATGGAAATGATGTGGAAATGGAATGGCATGGAAATGACATGCCAATGGAATTCCATGGCATGTCTTGGCAAGGCATAACATTGGCATGGCAATGGCATGATATGACAAGGCATGTAAATGGCATGGCATGGCATGGCTTGGAAAGGCATGGAAAGTTTTGACAATGGTGTGGAAATGACAATGGCATGGCATGGAATGACTTGGAAAGGAATGACAATGGCATGGCATCAACAGGTTTATGGGATTGAGTTTGGGAGGGTCCTTTGTCTCCTTGTGTGCTCTAACCCAAAAATTGGGTAAGAATGTGCATTAAACTCTGATAGACGGTGAAGGGAAAATAATAATGGTTTCAAGTCTCCCTGGAGGAATTTTGGTAGCATAACATTAATTTCTACAGTGTGTCATGAAATGTAGCCTTGAAACCTTTATTTGTAGGTGGAAAATGATACCCATTCTAAGATCTAGTTTCCATGTGAACTCTCTCATTATATTAATCAAAATAAATAAGTTTAGTGGACATCATGGAAGATTGAATAAATGTTATTAATAATTGATGGGTTTAACAAAATTTACATATACCCACTACAAAATCTAAACAAACATGTGCATTAATGAGTCCTCTACTAGTCTTTTTGGCATTTATGAAGGGTTACAAATAAATCAAATAATTTAATATATGTTATGCATAGAAAGAGGGGAATAATGTGTGTTCCCTAGAAAATAACATTGAGCTGAAATTGTTAAGTGATTTACAATTATGTAGAAGATAAATGAGGAAATTTATTTCTATAATAAATTATTATAATATGTCATTTTTAAGGTCACAATATTTTCAAGTGACCACTATGTTGGTTTGGTACCTACTCTTCTATTAGTCTTGAGGATTCTTTATGGGGTATTTTGCTTCTGATTTACCCTCACAGATTGACCCTGGTTCAGATTTAATAAGATTCCCAACAAAATCCCTTTAAAACTATCGACCCCTCTGGTAAACCAGAAGACAACGTAGTACACAGAGTGTACTACACAGTCTCACCTGAGATAGCTCTATTGGTGGCTGCAATACTTAGGTGTTTTCAACCTGAGATTGAGCGAGATTTGTGGTTGTGCGTTGTAAACTTTATTCATTCAATATGACATCTAGTTATAACATTCATTCTATGCATGCATGTGGAATACCAGATCTACTTAGTACTTCATTCATCCAACATTCATCAATTAGTCAGACATAAAGATGCATTCATTCATTCACATAACACAGTGTTACTGTGGTTCACCCCCTCCTGGGATACATCCAGAAAGATCTGGCTCTCGAGATTTTATTATAGTTTAGAAATATATCATGCCGCGCGTGGTTACAATTTTAGTTCTCCCTCTTTCCCACCGGCTCCTCGATCCCTGCGAGGCTGACTAGATCACACCAAGATCATCAACCTGTGATCTAACCCTCGGTATCGAGTCACTCACTCCTTCCCTAGCTCACCATCTTAATGACTCATACAGTTCTTACAATTCTCTCTCTTCCTATCTCTCCGTGTGTGTCCTCTTTATCGGTCTCCCTTCTGTTGCCTACGTACTACTTATTTATATCCTTGTCTCACCAACCATTACAATGCATTAAAAAAAACCTAACCCTAGTGTCGCTAGGTCTTCTTTGCATGCGCGCTTCACCTGCTTCTCTTACACGTGCTGCTTTTCCTTCTAACTGTCTTTTCCTCCTTGCATGCTTTTCCTCAAAAAATAGCCTTTCTTCGTGGCTAGGCCTGCATCCACCAAGTTTAGTGGACATCATGGAAGATTGAATAGATGTTATTAATAATTGATGAGTTTAACAAAATTTACATATACCCACTACAAAATCTAAACAAACATGTGCATTAATGAGTCATTGACTAGTCTTTTTGGCATTTATGAAGGGTTACACATAAATCAAATAATTTAATATGTGTCATGCATAGAAAGAGGGGAATAATGCGTGTTCCTTAGAAAATAACATTGAGCTGAAATTGTTAAGTGATTTACAATTATGTAGAATATAAATGAGAAAAATTATTTCCATAATAAATTATTATAATATGTCATTTTTAAGGTCACAATAGTTTCAAGTGACCACTATTTGAGTGTGGATTGTCATTGGATTTAGATGGAGATAATTTAAGAGGTAGTCCATATTGTTGGTTGTGAGTTAGAATATGGATATCCACAACATTCATGCAAATAATTCCGAAGGAATGATCTATCGATGATGTAGAGATACATGGTTAATTGACAAACAATGCTACTTGAGAACCATTAATTGCTTAAGGGTTTAGAACTTAACAATATTTTCCACAACAAGCTATTGCTTAATGCATAATTAAAGTATTTATAATCACTTTAGAAACAAATCAAGGGATTAATACACATAAAATTCATACACTTTGGAATTCAAATAGTTTGAAATTCATATATTCATCAACATCAAATGTAGAAATAATGAGATTCATAAAAAATGTTCCATGA
>ML798963.1:165525-214886 GCA_009831015.1 Picea engelmannii
TCTCATGGATACAACAACTTATTAGTGATCTGTTTTGAGCCATAAAATAAAGGACTTTCATTTGATGAACTTCTACAAGTTTTCTCAAATTGCGTTCTGGATCACTTTAGGCTTAGTTTTTGGGCCTAGTTAAGTGAAAACAACTTCTTGTTCGTGTTTTATTACTTGTTTCCCCCAATTTACAACAATAACAAATAATTGGGTTTTAGGTTTCATGACACCCTTCTTCCATTATAGGTGTCATGAGTTTCAAGGCTAGCAACTAAGAGTTTGTGGGGAATATGAATTGAAGAGGATGAGAGCCCTCCAATGAATGAGAGATTGATAAATATGTCATGTACTTATTTTACATTTTAAATACTGAATATGCACTCCAATCTTGTGTGGTATTGATACATACATTTGAAGGGAACCTTGTATTCTAGACTAGGAATCTACATCTATAATAGTTGCCTTGCTTTAATGATTGGAAAATTTCCAACACATTTATGGTTAGTAGTGGACCTATTAAAACATATTGATGATTCATGGATTGGAACCCTTTAAAAAATTTCCATTGTCTACGTATGTGTGCATATGAGTGAAATGTGGTCTCCTATAATGGAATGATTGTGGACAATACTTAGAATACATGTAATGGTATGCAATTAGACCTCTGCTAGCAATTAACATGCTCATTTGCAACATGTATCTTAGGTAACAGTGAAACCACTCAGTGGATTAACCGCGAACCTTTTGATGATGATAATCACCCAATACCTATAATCAATGCAACCTTGTATTTTTGGATGATTAGGATGAAGGAACATAGTAAACTCCAACTGTAGGGATAACCTAGTGTTCTCAAAATACCTTGAGACTACCCAAAACTCAAGTGTGTCTACATAAAAGAGTCAATAAGGTATGCAACATTAGAACTAGACATTTGGGTTTGGAAGTCAACAAGTCTTATGTTTGGAGAGGGTCTAGTTTAAAAGCTTCTCTATATGTCCACATGCACAAAATACAAGAAAATACGTAGGTGTTAGCACAATATTGTCAGTAATGACGTAATATTTTCTTTGACAACTGTATGTATGGTTGGAAATTCTTTTGAGGAAAAAAAAAACAATACACATGAGATACATTTTCTTTTCTTGATTCAAGATATTCTATTTAGAGTGTTGTTTGATGGTTTACAGGTAAACTATTATTCCAAATTAACATTGAATGGACCTTTGAACTCAAGATCAAAGTTCTAGGATGGTTTGTATAGTTAAATATGGTTGTCCAATAAACGTTATAGGTTCTTATCATGGCATTTATTATTTGGCTTGAGATGGTGTTCAACTTAAGATCGATTGTTTCAATCGAAACTATGTTATCATTTATGAATTATTCCTTGCTGCCAAAAGTTCATGAAACACATTGATGTAGGGCACTATCAACAAGGTTGTCCAGTTTATTGATGAAATGGTGAGAAAAAAATGCAATCCAAATACAATTATTTATATGACAATAATATATGGTCTTTGTCAACAAGAAAGCATTGTAGAACCCATAGGGATTCTTGAAATATTGGTGAATTAAGGCCTTACTCTAAACGTTAGTATTTGGAATATATCAATGGTAAGTATTTCCAAGAAACTGAATACATACATATCCTAAAGACTACCCCATTGTGAATACCTTACTTTTTGTTTTATTTCTTTTGTGGGTTCCTTGGCCATCCATGGCCCCTTCTCTTTTTACCATTTCTTTATTTTGTAGGTCTAGAGTAAGGGAGTGGGTTGGTGAGTAAGTCCCTTAGCTTCTTGTTTATTTTTCAACTAATAGTGAGCCTTGTCTTTCCTCCTTGTTTCTTATAATCTCATTGAGTACAATTGTGATTAATCATTGCCCCATTGTTTGAAGGAAGTGAAGGTGAAGGGTCAAAGAATTGGATCCATAGGTAGTGATTAGTGAACCACATTTTCACCCATTTTGTGAGGAGAGTTCATGCCCGACCTCACCTAGCCCCCTAAGGATGTTCACAAGTCCCAACACACTCTTTCACATGACCTATCGAAGACTCTTTCCTCAAGAGTTTACCTCATGTTACTGTCCAAAGTTGCTCTTAAATGAGAAATCCATGAAACATGAGTGCAACCCAAGGGGAGCTAAGGAAGGCTACCCACTATCACCACAATAACTCCTCCTCTTGCTTTAGGATGGATTTCCTCTAGCGCAAGGGAGGTTTCCTTAAGTGAAGTGTAAGATGAACCATAGAAGTAAATGAGATGGTGGATAAATACCAATGGCAATCCAAAGGGTTATGGAGTCAAGGAATACGAACAAAGACGATTTAAAATATTAGGGAGAAAACATAGTCAAGCCATGCATTGATGTGCCATGAGTATTCCATGCATATTTTTAGGTTATATGATAGTGAGCGAGATCTCTAACAATAGATGAACCATCACAACTAATGTATTTAAAGCCAATAAATAATGCGCAATGCTAATAGTGAAGGAAAAACCATAACCTAAGATTATAAGAGATAAGGACCAAGTAGGACAACCTTCAATAGAATTGAAAACCCAACAACACATCACATATTCCATAACAATTTCATAGGATTAAATGAGCCATTAAAATGTGAAAACATCCAATCTGTTATTATGGTAGAAATCTCCCCCAATAACCAAGATTATGTCAAGGATCTCACCCTAAGTGCATCAATTGGTCCCTTGGAGTGATTTCCATTTGGTGGCGAATTCCCTATTTTTATTATTTCACCTTGGTGCATCAAATGGTCCCTTGGTTCCTTGGAGAAGTTTTTCCTATGGTGGAAAATTCCCTATTTTTTAGGTTTTTACCCCAGTGCATCAATTGGTCCATTGGAGTGATTTCTCTAATTTTTGGGATTTCATCCTAAGCATCAATTGCCATGTTGGGTAAATTTCCCTTTTTTTCAAGATTTCATCATGTGCATCAATTGGTCCCTTATATTTATTTCCCTTTGGTGGAGAATTCCCTATAATTATTTTAGTATTTCAATCTGATGCATCAATTAGTCCTTTTAGCGGTTTTCCTTTGGTGGTGAATTCCCTAATTTTTAGGATTTCACCCGGATTTCATCTATAAAACCTCCAAGGCTCGTTCTTCCTCTCTTCCCCCCCTTTCATTTTCCAAATCATTTAAAATACCAAGATATTACCTTCTACGTCCATTGCAGGTTGTAGGTTAAATATTTCACAATGGGGAAGATTCAATATCTCATGCAATTCAATCTCCTGGCATGTGGGAACACATGAGACAAAAAAGTGATACTATGCTACAAAATTTGCACAACTACCATGACCTATGTATCATGTTTTAGGAGCTTCACCATACATCACGTTGAAGGATTTTTCTCTATCTAAAATGGATCTTTTACATATTTCAATTTTGTTTATGGATTGGAAGATATCATTGTCGCAAGCCCCAAGACTACTTGGTTCTTCAAGGTCTCTCCCTTCTTAAAAAACTCTCCGATTATAGCTCCAAATGCTATGACAAGATGATTCCTATACATCTATGGAAGGATTTATTCATTATCTAAAATAGGTCTATGACAAATTTTGATTTCACCTCTTGAAACAAAATCTATAAGCAATTTGAAGCAACTGCCCCAAAATAACATTGGAATTTTTGAAATTTATCTTCTTTGCTTAGGCATTTTAACTACTCCATAAAATTCTCATCAATCCACCGTTTGAATCTCAAGATAACTCATTTTCTTTGTTTGAATCTCATCCACATGGGTTTTTGACATATTGGTGATACCTACCAATTGTCCTCTTTTTTAAATAGCAACGAGAATGTCTTTTCATGGGTTTTAAGCTTATTTTGCACCATGTTTTCATAAATGTTTTAGTTCTCCCAACAAGAAATGTTGTTTAATATTCAAAGTTTGTTTGGATACAGTGACTCTTCATCCTCCGAGATGCACATTCAATGTTTTATTTTCCTTTTGTTTTGATCAAGTTAAGAGTCATTCTTTGCATTCAATGTTGTTATTAAAAGATCTGTTACAGGCTTGAACAAACCTTTTATTACTTTTAATGGAAGTGTTATATGCATGCATAGAAAATGGTGAAGGGAAAGAAAATTCCTCCCAAAATCCAGACACATGGTTTACAACTACCATGTTCTCATCTAAAATATCCTTGGAATCATCATATTCAACATTGTACTGCAGATACTGAGATGTCGTGCCTTTTCCACTAGGTGTAAAAAAGATGAAATATAGGCCAAACACTTCAATCGATAAAATATCTAATTGCAGAGATATCATGCTCAAATTATCATATCAATAAGTCAAAAATAAAGTATGAGTTATTTCCATGCTCCAACACCCTTTTGAGTTTAGTTTAGAATGCAAATCTTCTATTGGTGCAATTCCAAGACAAAGTCTTTGAAAGTATTAATGAAAGAACACCATTGTTCATGCAATTTAGTTCATTAATAGAGTCGTGCTCCATGAACATGTAATAGATTCTATGGAGCAACAAGGGTTTCTTAATAATCTATTTTTATTTATTTATGTGATCTAGGTGGAAAATGTTTCATCTTTGTAATTGTATTCAAAAAATCTAATTGAGCTTAATTTTTAATTTGTAATATTGAGTCGAAGAGTCAAAGTCTAGGTTGGAAAGTTGAAATTTCTAAGAAGGTAATTGAAAGGTCATGGAAAGGTTGGAACGCCAACAATGACACCTAATTCTTATAAATGAATATTTGTTACAAGAGCCAAAGGAGGGGGCTCAAACTTGGTAAGCAAGTTATCTTGTAACTGAGTTTGGGGCGTTATTAGGATTGACTTAATACAAAACTTAACAGATATTAATTTTGTGAGCTATCTTCTTTGCATATAACTTTTTTCAGTTCAATGTGAGTATATGTTATTGGTTGTTGTGGACTATTCCCTCTTTCAATTTCATATGATTATTATCATGTGCTTTTCTAACTTGGTTTTGAGATGGGGATGGGACTAAGATGTTTACAACTATCTTGTAAGTCTACCCAATCTCATAATATTTTATGAGTTCACAATGGTGGACTGTTCTCTCCCCAGACTTGCGTAATATATCATTTCAATTCCAATCATACTTTTAACTTTCTCTTAGTAGTAGGATTTACTTTCCACATCTACTTTCTTCATTTTGTTTTTGCAACATAAATAAAAAATAAATAAAAGCCATGAAATGAATGTAGTAGCCAGTGCCACAAAATAGAGTATTGGAAATAAAGGTGGGAACCATGCTTTGAAGTTTTTATCCTAAGAAATCCATGTGTGTTAACAACAGTCAAAATATCACATCAACAAGATCGATGGGTACTTTGGCCTTCCCTTCGACTATGCTTCAAAGTTCCATCTCCCCCGACATCTACAATTTACACTTTAACAAAGTAAAGTTGGAAGCTCCATCTAGTTGGTCACAGTCTTTGAGACCTAACAGGGATTCAACCATTCTTTCTTCTCCTTAAACACAATTTAGAAAAAATATATTAAGAGAAAATAAAATCAAACCAAGAACCTATCACAAATCACCTCTATCAAGCATAAACAACAATCCAATCACTATAAGTGTCACGAGCATCTCACCCTCTTGAAACCCCTCACAAGTCCAAGAACCTATCTCAGGCATGGACCAATTTTAATCATTGAAGCATATCTATCACACCTTTTGAGATCCTCTGGAAACTTCCTCTCATAGGAAATAACACATTCCATACACAAATCTAGAAAATCCCAATTCTGGCCCTCCTTCTAGCGCCAATTCTGTTGAGGGGTATTAAATCCATTTTACTCAACAGTAGGAACCAAACCTGCCACTGAGGCCCAATTAGACTCTACAATGTTTAATGGTGGAATGGTTCTCCAGGTCTTGCGATTCGACCAATTAATCGATGGGATTTACATAATGATTGCCATGATGTTTTCTTGTGAAAGCTCCTCCTTCAGTTTGAACGCTCTCTTTTTTGTATTTTCTCTTATAGGTGGGACTGATACAAGATAAATGCTGGTATAAACCAGCTGGGTAACAAAGGGGAAATTTCTTAACTTGAAGAAGGCTGAGCCTGGGATAACATTTGTGCTCAAGAATGCAGACAATGATTCTTACACCTATGACAAGCCTAGTACTAATACATCAACTTGCTGGCATTTCAATTACTGATTGAGATAAAATTTATCATAAGAGAACATACATGCAATAATAATGATGGCAAGAAAAATAGTTTCCTTAGCTCTTATCACCAATCACACATTGACACAACGATTTGTTTACATCATTAGAGGCAAGAATTATAAAAATATTGAATCAGATAACTTATCAACAGATCCAAAAACTCTTACTCATTACAACATCCATTCATGAGATACAATCGGAAGTAATTCCTCCTTATGATCCAATCACACACGCTTTTGATGAAACTAAAAATTTGTCTTAGGTCCTAAATATGACTTCTCAATTAAGGTAGCTCCCAAATAGTTCTTTACAATTCCAAAAATGAGGGTCTTTCCAAAAGCCATCGACCCTTTCAACATACATAAACTTATCAGAGTTGCAGAGGCTCTCGTCCATCTGGGACTAAGACTTAACTCTACATTAGCAATTGTAGAACGACTAATTAACTTGATTAAAACACTGCTGGAGTACAACAATGTATACTTCACACTTGACTTAATAAAAATGAGTGGTTCTTATCACACATAGAAGACCACTTATTAATTTAATCTAAAACGGTTTTGAAATTGATGAACTAAAAACTGCTACTGTCTTTGAGACTGAATTGATGAATGCACTGGATGAACTGTAATTTTGGCAGAAACTGATTCGAAGTGACAGGAATGAGTTATGCATTGATCATGGTGTGCACGTGCGCTGTTGGAGGCCACTAGAGACAACTAGATGTGCCACGTTAAAATCTCCCAGAGTGGCGTGGTGACCTGACGTCATATAAGCACGTGATTGAGAAAGTTGTTGAGGGTGGTTTGGGTCCACACCGCTTTGACCCCCGCAATCCACCACAAGATTCCACGTATCTCATAAGTTATACCATGGTTTCAATTGTGGGACCTCTCTGGAAAATTAACATATGATCATTTTCCGTCCCTGCAATGAAGTGTGACTGTCGATCTTGTTGCAATCTGCGATCTAGGTAACCATGATATTTTAGTGCCCCTGCTAAAGTTTCTATTCGTCTTCCATATTAGAACCTCTCTAGCCATACTTAGCGATGACGCAAATTTCTTAGAGCTCGGGATATTTTGAACGCGAAGCATGAATATCTCCCGAAGTGACTTTATCTCGAAGTGACGTGGCAGTCTCTGGTCACTTTGACACTTTGGAGTTCGGGAGCTTCTGAATGTTGTGCTTGGAAATCCTCCCGAAGTATGATCTCCCAAATCTGACGTGGAATCAAAATGTCATATCACTGACATGTCATGGAAATAAGGGTGACACATATCATGTGGAAATGGGTGAATGATGCAACCAAATGACCTGGAATGAGTGCCACACGTCATGACTGATGAGTGTGCCACATGTCTCGACTGATGAGTGTGCCACATGTATCGACTGATGGTTTCCACGTGCTTTGGCACTTCGGTCTTCGAGAGTTTTGGATTGTGAAGCATGAAGTTCTCTCGGAGTAGTACGGGCCTGCAGTGATGTGGCAGTCTCTTGTTACTTCGACATTTCAGTAGTTTGGGAGTTTATGGATGTAAAGAATGAAAATATTATGAAGTGATGATATCGCGAAGTGATTAGCTAGTGATTATGACTAATTAAATCAAGATTAATCCATGTTTAACATTAAATAATTTGGAAGTTCGACACTTCGATGATTGAAACAATGACAAGTTCAGACACTCGAACGCCGAAGTCATGGAGTGACTTTCCTAATGCCTTCTGTTAAACCCCACACGATTCTGGACCCCCGAATGGACGAGATCCATTGATCTGATCGTCCCGTTGGATATTTACCGTTGAAACATTACCTTGTTCGTTTGACAATCCAGGCCCGAAAATGACTGATCTGAATTGTTGCATTTTTTCCACGGGCGTTTCCTCTGCATACAAAAGGCTCGGTTGACGTGTTGTGAGTGGGATTTTGACACCTCTGTAATTCGGGGGTTCGGAGAAATGTGATCGCTTTGAATTGAAATTCCCTGGAGTTCTAAACTCCCGAAGTGATGTGGCGACCTGACATCATATCGTTGACGTGTCACAGAAAGAAGGGTGACACGTGTCACTTGAAATAGTACAGATGAGGGACCCAAATATGGTTGAAACGAGTGCCACGTGTCATGATGAGAAAGTGTCACGCATCTCAAACGATGGACGCCATGTGTCTCTAACTCTTTGTCACTTCGTCTCTTTGTCTCTTCGACACTTCGATGATCTATGCTTGTCTCAAAGTAAAACATCCCAGATGGATGATCTCCCAGATCTGACGTGGCAGTCTGATGTCATATTATTGACGTGTCATAGAAAGAAGTGTGACACATGTCACCTAGAAATGGATGGATGATGTAACCAAAGGTGTCTAAAATAAGTGCCATGTGTCTTAACTGATGAATGCCTTGTGGCTTTGGTGTTTTGAAATTCGGGAGTTTTTAGTGCTAAGTGTGGAGATCTCCAGGATGGATGATCTTCCGAAGTGGTGTGACAGTTCGACATTCGAGAATTTTTTAGACAAAGACGAGCTTAGATGTTTCAGTGCCGAAGTCACAAAGTAAATTTTGTTTAACTCTGCAATTAAACCTCGCGCGAGTTTGAGACTCCACATGCACGAGAGCCGTTGATTTGCATTAACTGTTATTCACCGTTGAAGATTTGACCTACCTGTTTGGCTTAAAATCTAAGCCCGAAATGGACTGCTCCAAATTGCTGCGTCTTTCCTGTGGAATCTTACTTCACACATAAAGTACTTGGTGGTCCTGGATGTCTTCTACGCACACAAAAAACTTGGTGGACATGCTGCACACTCAATCCATGGAAAACATGATGAAAAGTATTTCGAACGAAATCATGACATGCAATTATCCTTCAAGAAAACATAAACAATTTGCGCAAAGAATCAATAAAGAAATATAATGATGAAAAATTGAGTCATTTAGTAATGGGAAATTGACTCAACCAACCAAAAGAAGAATGATTTTCAAGAAGGTATAGGGAAAATGAGGCAGGAGGGGCACGAGGAGCGTTTCATTTCAGCGTTGGGGATTTTCCTTTAGACATACATCCCTGGCTACAACGTCCTATCCTACCGATGCTGAAAATGCATCAAGGATCGACGATCGACGATTAGTGCAACTGTGTGGCCACTTTACCTTCTTTCATTTTTACCGACACCTAACACAGGTGCGTTAGTCACAATGTTAATTGCCAATTTTTAATTGGAAATTCAAGTTCTTTTAGGCACATGGTTTCTTTTAACAAGTTCAAATGCATCCGATTTGATCAATAAGAGTTATGAAAACGAAAAAAAAATAAGCCACCCCCCAAAGTTAAATCGATTTAGACGGTAAAAGAAAACAAGTGGTACCCAAAAAGTGATAAAATTTCATAAGGATTTTAGGGTGTGTTGAGTGCTCAACAAACGACGACTTACTGGGCGAAAGCAGAATCTCTGTTACTTCCCCAGGCTTAGCTGATGCATAAGCTGGTTAAGAGTCTAACTAGTTTTGTTTTATCAGAGCCTCTTCTATCCTTATGTCTGAAATGTCCCCGGTTGTTGAATTTGGGCCTGTCTGTGGGGTTTCAACCTTTATTCCACCTTTGTTTCCTCTTACCATGACCCATTCCCTCTTCTGACAAGATTCGAGTAAATAATTCACTATCCCCAGACCCTTTAGTTATCATCATTCACTTGCTACAGTGTTTCTCTTCTACCAGCGAGCGTCCATAGCCCCGACGGAGTCACCCCGACGTAACAGACCTTGCTCCTCTACCAGCGAGTGCCCGTAGCCCTGATGAAGTTATCTACATACCCTCCACTACTGTGCAATCATTTGATATAATTGATTTTATTTCAGCAGAATTCCCTAAGCGAGTGGGAGAGGAGGACATCTGTTATTTGCAAAATGAGATGGTTAAGGTGAATTTTTTGCTAGCTCTGTCTCGAGGTACATGTATTCCTTTCCAACTTTCCATATTTCTCTTTAGGTTTTTACCAGACCACCAGGAAGACACTTCATCACTTTGTAGAGGCTGTTTATTTACATGGATTAGATATATAACTCCTTTAAAACAATCGTAGGTCTCCCAATGCTTCTTGTGTTGTATGTAAGAAATGAGTTAGGAACAGAGTTCGTCATATCACATGAATTAAGGTTGACCAATGTCTTGCTAAATACAAACTTCAAAAGCGCATAAGTACTATAACAAGAAACAAAAAAAAAATGAGCTCCACAATAAGCCTACCTAAAAAAAAAATATCATGAAAACACACACATTTTTTTTTTAACATAAATATTGTTTTAGGGCTTGGCCGTTCACCGTGAGGGCGTTAGGTTCCCCCCTCATATTTAGAAACTGATACGTTACTACCCCAATTTTCTCGGCTACCTAAAAAGGTCTGAGCCATAGATTCTAAAACTTTGAATGTTTCCCCTTCGGTTCATTTTCTCTGTCCCATTTCAGGACTAAGTCTCCTACTTCAAAATTCTTCTCTTTGACCTTATGCTTATCAAACCACCTTTTAACTATCTATTGATGAGTTGTGAAATTTGATTTTTCTTTCTCCCTTTCTTCTTCCATCATGAGGATGGTATCAATCCTTTTTTGTATAACTCATGAGGGTCGTCCTCTAGAATCCCGAACAAGCTGAAGAGATGGAAGATATAGCTCGTTCGGGATAATGGATTCCTGTCCGTATACCAGAAAGTATGGGGAATTCCATATAACTTCCTTGGGTGTTACTCTATCAGCCCATAAGGAATTATGAAGCGAACTGTGCCAATTCCTCTGGTTGTTTGCCACTCTTTTCTTTAATATCCTCACCAGGTTCTTATTGGTTGATTCTGCAACTCTGTTCCCTTGTGGATAGTAGTTTGCAGAGTATCTGATTATGATTCCTTTATCTAGAACAAACTATGTTAATAGGGTGGAAGAGAAGGAAGCATCATTATAAAAAACAAGGACATAAGTCATACCGAACCTCATAATCAGCTTCTATTCTATGAATTGGATCACCACCTTTTCATTTACATGAGACATAGGGATGGCCTCTGCCCATTTCGTGAAATAGTCTTTGACAATCAGTATGTACCTATGTTGTTTTGAATAACTCAGTATAATTTCTCCTATGATATCTAACCCCCATTGCTCAAATGGCCTGGAGACGACCACATGTTGGAGTGGGACAACTGCTCTCTTTTCCCTCCCTGCACTTATTTGACAAGTTTTACAGTTTCTAGCGTATGTGTGAGAATCCCTAAACAAAGTAGGCCAATAATAGCCAACTCTCAGTATTTTGTGAGCGGTGGTGTTTCCTGCGAAAATTCCACCTGCAGGACCATCATGGAGCTCCTTCAAAACTTTGTCTGCATCTTCGTGTTCGAGACATCATAAAAGTACCTCATCATAATTAACACGAAAGAGCACCGAATTTATGAGGCCATATTGTGCCGATTTTAACATGAGAGCTCTCCTTTCCCTAAGGTTTAGGTTTTCTGGGCAAGTCCCATGATGCAAGAGATAAGTAGGTTTCTCATACCAAGACTCTTGCCCTGGGAAGATGTATGAAGCTTCACCACACCATAATTCCAATTCATTCTCCCATCTGGAGTCTTCATTTACTTGGTCCTGGGATTCAACTGCGAGTTTTCATAATCCTTGTCCCTTAACCAGTTTAGCAGGTTTTATATCTAGATCAAATTCTTGGACTACTTCCATCCAATTTCCTCTTCTTTCTCCCATCTCCTGTTGAGTGAATAGAGATCAGACTGCAGGGTGAGGCACAATGAATTTGGTATGGTTCTTTAGGATGTAAGATCTGAAGTGTTTCACTGCCTTGTATACCGCATAAGCCTACTTGTCTATAGCAGGTTAATTTAGTTCGCCCCCTTAGATATTAGTGATCATAAATGAGACCGAGGCCTCATTATTGTCATCATCCTTCTGAGTCAATACTACAACTAACGGTTGGTCGGAGGCAAAAGTATAGAGGAAGAAATCTTGGCTAAAGTCGGGGCTTCACAACACTGGAGCTTGAGATATTGTAGCCTTAATATTGATGAAAGCACTTTTTTGTTCATCATCCCACTTAAATTTAGCATCTTTGCGGATCATTTTTTGCAAGGGTTTGATAGTTTCAACGAAATCGGGGGTGAACTTCCTCAAAAAATTGATTTTCCCAAAGAAGGATTGCATAGCCTTTTTGTTGTGGGGTAATGGAAGCTGAGCTATAGCCCTAATTCACTCTGGGTCTATGCGAATTCCTGCTTGAGATACAATATGAACTAGTAGTTTACCCTCCTCAACACCAAAGATAGTTTTCTCAGGGTTTGAGGATATACCGTATTTCCTACATCTTTCAAAAATATGGGTTAAGTGTTGGATGTGATCTTCCCTGTTCTTTGAATACACAATCACGTTGTCCAAATAAACTACTACAAATTTTTTAATTAATCCCCGAAACACTACATCCATGGCCCTTTGGAAGGTTTCCCCTGCATTGATTAACTCAAAGGGCATGCGTTTATAAGCGAAGGTTCCCCACTTGGTTCGGAAGGTAGTTTTCAAACAATCTTCCTATGAAACTAGAACTTGGTTGTAACCTGAGAAACTGTCTAGGAGGGATAAAATCTCAGAGACATACATGGTCTGCAAGAGTTGCTCCATTGGTGGGACTGGGTAGTTTTCCTTTTCTGAAGGTCTATTGAGGTTTATGAAATCTACACATAGGTGGATCTCCCAAAATTTTTTCCTCATAGGGACCAAATTTTCTACCCATGCAGAGTGTCTAACCTGGAAGATAATCTTAGCATCTAGTAATTTCTTTAACTCTTGACAAATGAGAGGCTCCAGGGATGGGTGGTACTTCTGGAGCTTTTGTTGGAAGGGTTTTACTCTGGGCATTAACAATATTGTGTGTTGAATGATACGAGTATCATAAGTTTTCAGATCTTGGTAGGACGATGCAAATACATCTTGATATTGTATGAAAAGTTTGAGATAAGCCTTCCTTTCCTCTTTAGATACCGTCTTTCCGAGATTTATATTCTTGGGGTTTTCGGGTTCCTAGATTTATAGTTTCGTACATGGGACAAGAACTCCCCATCTTTGTGTTCGTTGACCCTTTGAATCTTTCCCTTAAGTCAAAAAGATTTTCTAAATTGGCTACCCCTTTTGGTATCGTTTGAGACCTTGTTTTGTCAGTCAGTTGATTTGTATGAGGATCAGTTTTTGCTAATTGCTCCAGAAATAATTCATCGCCAATAGCCAAGTCTTTAAAATTATCCTGATTGGTAAATTTTTTTATGATTTTTTCATCTCCTTCAAAGACCTTTCAATTGGAAATATTTTTGGGCACCGATGGTTTGTATAATAGATCCATAGTGAAATAGGATGCCTCGTAGTCTTCTAGAGGTGATATCCTTGAGGCAAAAGTGGCCAAAGAATCAACAAGAGTGTTCTTTGTTCTAGGGATCGCTGTAATGTTGAAGGCTTCAAAATGTTCTATTAGTCTGTGCACTTCCTGGTTGTAATTCCTCAGGTGGGGAGAGTTGCAATGTATAGTGTTCCTTACTTGTCTAATGATGATTTCAGAATATTCGAAAACCTTCAATTCTTTAACGTTTAATTCTATGGATTTCTTTATCCCTTGTACTAGGGATTCATACGCAACGGTGTTGTTTGTGCATTCAAATTCTATTGTGCAGAACATGAAATTTCGTTTACCTTTTGGACCAATGAGGATGCACCCTGATCCTGACCCTTCTTATGACTTAGACCCATCAAAGCACAAGGTCCATAGTCATGGGTGAAAACCATCAGTTTCTTTTTGCCTACTGGTTTCCTCCTTTCTTCCTATCTCCTCAGTGGTTTTCAACAGAGGTTCTTGATAGAAGAGGATTTCTTCTACCGCCGTCAGCAAATTTTCTTGAAAAGTCATTTCGGAGTTTTGAGTAAGAGGGACATCAGATGAGAGGGAGGAGAAATTTTTGAAATCAGAGTAACAAGAATAATTTCCTAATATAGGGAAATCTAACGAGGAGGGTTTGTTGAGGGTTTCTAGGTCGATGACAATATGTTTAAGATATCTTTCCCTATCAATCCTGATCATATTCATGTGTCCCTTTAATGACAACCAAAGGTGAGCCCAGTCTTTACTAAAGTATCCATTTAACTTCTCTGACCAATCTCGGCTAAGTAACAATCCATAAGCTTTTGGGATATCTAATACGATGATGTCAATAACCTAAACAAATTTAGGGTGTGTCACCATTCTGATCATTACATCTTTGAGCTCTCCCATAACCTTCACATGGGTTCTGTCTAGTTGTACCACATGTTTATCACTTTTTAGAGGGACTGTGTTTAATTTCTTGCATATAGACAATGGCATAACATTAGAGGATGGTCCTGAGTCAACCAGACCGTTATGGAGTTTTTTGTTGAAGACTTCAAATGTCAAAAGGAATGGTGGGACAAAAGGCTTTCCTTTCTTATCCTCAGAGCAAGCATTTACAATTTGTTTATTTCTTATTTTTGTGGGAGTTGTATTTTCTCCTTGATCAATGCTTGTTATAGGGTTTTCTACTGACTTCAAGGCTTGTAACAGAAAATCCTTTTGTCGAGGGATTCTACAGATGTCCATGACTGATATATTTTCCTTCAACTTTTTCAAATCTTCTACTATGTTGTAGTCTATCTTGGGACATTCTCATGTATGGATGTTTATAGGATTTCTTCAGGAGACAAAAGGTGATTTACGGTGATTAGATGTCGGCTTTCCTCCCGAAGTTTGGGTTGTAGTAAGGTCATTTGAGACAATATGACTCCTGCTTTGTGTTTGCACATCCAAGACCTCTGCGGGTGGTTCTTGAACCTCAAATAGATCATCAGAAGGAATTGGTAGGTTAGGGTCCCATATCAACATGGATGTTTCTTCTGGTGGATCAAATTCTTCCTGATCAACAATATTCATAGCTGATCCACTTGATTTTTTGTTTAGGGAAACCTCATCTATAAACCGGTTGGCCATCAAATTCATAGCATGCACCCATTGTGGGAAGTCTCTTTTAGAATGTTTCTCTTGGTGATAGGTACAGAACGAGTCAGATGCTGCATTTCCCAGGTTGATGTTCAAGTTGGTTGGGGGAGGTTCAATTACTTTGAACAGTGGATTTCTTTTTAAAAAGGGTTTATAGGGCCTCTGGCCTTGGCTTCCCTCCCCCTCACTTCTTTTCATGTCTATGATTTTGTTTGACAACTTCTTAACCATGCATTGTAGGTCTTCTATGTCTCCACTTCCTTTTTCGGGACCTTGTTTTGTTTGTTTTCCTGGAGGTCTAGTCAATAGGAGTCCTCTCCTGGGAGGAGGTTGAACTTCCTTCTTAACTAATGAGACCTGGCCTTATTTACATCCCTTCATTTGGAACTCTATTGTTTTGGCTTCTTCAAAATTCTCAGCTAAGGTTGTTTTGGCATCCCTCTTCACAGACATGGAAATAGAAGTTGGGAGATCATTAGCATATACTTCTATTTGGAACTCCTGAGTGGGTTTAGCTTCGGGTTGAATTTTTTTTAGGATAGTGGTGAACCATTGATTAAAGTATTTAACCTTCTCCTTTGAAGTCATGGTGGCGATGAACAACTCGGCCATCAAATCTCCTGTAGTGGTTTCTTCTGCAAATTTATCTAGAAAATTCTTTTGAAACTTCATTCAACCAGTTATGGACCCTACAGGTAAGTTAAAATACCACATGGAGGCCAAATTCTAAAAAGTATAGGGGAAAATCCTGCATACTACGTATTCATGTTGGACATTCATCAGTTTGATATCTAGTATGAATTTTTTGATATGGTCTTCAGGCAATCCTTAGGTTTCAGGGTCAAATTTAGGGAGTAACTTTTCTGGATGTCAGGGAAGGTTATGTACTCGTCCGGGGATGGCTAGAGAATCTTCGACCAACCAAGGTTGATTATTCTAAGGTGGGTTTCCCCTTTCTTCATTATGATCATTGTTATCTTCCATGTCGTCTGACTCCAAAACTAAGCGTTCCAAGTTAAACTCTTCCTTGTCAGAAAAATTGTCGAGCTCAGAGAAATTACCGGCTGGTGTTTTGGGGATTAGATTAAGAGGATGTTTGATCTCGGTGAGGGTGAAATCTATCAGGTCTACTACTGTGTGAACAAAAACCTGGTTGGGCGTGTCGACCACTAGTATTTTTACTTGTTTTCTACGAGGAAGTAACAGAGCTAAGGGAAGTTCTCCGTTTTGTCGGGCGTAAGCTCTTTTGATTCTTCTGAACTGGTTCAACTCCTCATGGGGAAGAGCGTAAGGTATTTCAAGGAATAAGTGTTCTTCCTCTTGCTGGGGTGAGTTACTTGTTTAAGGAGTACTCAGTGTGTGTGGGATGCTTTGAGAATGACTAGCCATGCATGTGGGCTGTTTTGAATCTATAAACTATGCAAAATATTATATCAAAAATATTGTCAGCCATTCATTCTTCAGACCCTCCTTCTAGTGCCAATTTTGTTGAGGGGTCTTAAATCCCTTTAACTCAACAGTAGGAACCAAACCCGCCACCGAGGCCCAATTAGAGTTTGCAACGTTTAATGGTGGAATGGTTCTCCATATATTGTGATCCGGCCAATTAATCGATGGGATGTACATAATGATTGACAAGATGTCTTCTTGTGAAAGCTCCTCCTTCAGTTTGAACGTTCTCTTTTTTGTACTTTCTCTTATAGGTGGGATCGAAGATAAATGTTGGTATAAAACAACTGGGTAACAAAGGGGAAATTTCTTAACTTGAAGAAGGATGAGCCTGGGATAACCCTTGTGCTGAAGCATGAAAACAATGATTATTACACCTATGACAAGCCTAGTAGTAATACATCAACTTGCTGGCATTTCAATTACTGATTGAGATACAATTTATCAGAAGAGAACATACATGCAATAATAATGATGGCAAGAAAAATGGTTTCCTTAGCTCTGATCACCAATCACACATTAACACAACGATTTGTTTACATCATTAGAGGCAAGAATTATAAAAATATTGAATCATATAACTTATCAACAGATCCAAAAACTCTTATTCATTACAACATCCATTCATGAGATATAGTTGGAAGTAATTCCTCCTTATGATCCAATCAAACACGCTTTTGATGAAAACAAAAACTTGTCTTAGGTCCTAAATATGACTTCTCAATTAAGGTAGCTTCGAAATAGTTCTTTACAATTCCAAAAATGAGGGTCTTTGCAAAAACCATCGACCCTTTCAACATACATAAACTGCATATTTATCAGAGTTGCAGAGGCTCTCTTCCATCTGGGACTGAGACTTAACTCTACATTAGAAATTGTAGAATGACTAATTAACTTGACTAAAACACTGCTAGAGTACAACAATGTATACTTCACACTTGACTTAATAAAAATGAGTGGTTCTTATCACACATAGAAGACCACTTATTAATTTAATTTAAAACGGTTCTGAAATTGATTAACTAAAAACTACTACTGTCTTTTAGACTGAACTGATGCATACGCTGGATGAAATTTAATTGTGGCAGAAACTGATTCGAAGTGACAGGGTTGAGTTCTGCATTTATCATGGTGTGCACGCGCGCTGTTGGAGGCCACTGGAGAGAACTAGATGTGTAGCGTGAAAATATCTCAGAGTGAAGTGGTGACTTGACTTCATATAAGCATGCGATTGCGAAAGTTGTTGAGGGTGGTTTGGGTCCACACCGCTCCGAACCCCGCAATACACCATAAGATGCCACATACCTCATAAGCTATACCATGGTTTCAATTGCGGGATGTCTCTCAAAAATTAACGTTCAACCATTTTCCGTCCCCACATTGAAGTGTGACTGTCAATCATGTTGCAATCTGCGATTTGGGTAACCCTTCTATTTTAGCACCCATGATAAAGCTTCTACCCGTATTCAATATTAGAACCTCCCTAGCCATACTTAGTGATGACACAATTTTCTTAGAGATCGATATCTTTTGAATGCGGAGCATGAATATCTCCCGAAGTGAATTTCTCTAGAAGTGACGTTGCAGTCTCTGGTCACTTTGACACTTTGGAGTTCGGGAGCTTCTAAATGTTGTTCTTGGAAATCCCCCCAAAGGATGATCTCCCAAATTTGACGTGGCAGCTAGATGTCATATCGCTGATGTGTCATGGAAATAAGGGTGACACATGTCATGTGGAAATGGGCGATTGATGCAACCAAATGACTTGGAATGAGTGCCATGTGTCATGACTGATGAGTGTGCCACGTATCTCAACTGATGAGTGTGCCACATGTCTCAACTGATGGTTTCCATGTGCTTTGTCAATTCAGGCTTCGAGAGTTTTGTATTGTGAAGCATGAAGTTCTCCTGGAATAGTACGGGCCCAGAGTGACATGGCAGTATCTAGTTACTTCGACATTTCGGTAGTTTGACGTTTGTGAGTTTCTGGATGTAAAGCATGAAAATATTCCAAAGTGAGGATCTCGCGAAGTGATTAGCTAGTTCTTATCACTAATTAACTCAGGCTTAAGATGTGTTTAACATTAAATACTTCGAGAGTTCGACACTTCGGCGATCAAAACAATGGCAAGTTCGGATGCTCGAACGCTGAAGTGGTGGAGTGACTTTCCTAATGCTTTGTGTTAAACCCTGCGCGATTCTGGACCCCCGAATGGACGAGAGCCGTTGATCTGATCAGCCTGTTGGATCTTTACCGTTGAAACATTACCTTGTCCATTTGACAATCCAGGCCCAAAAATGTCTTCTCTAAATTGCTGCGTTTTTCCATGGGCATTTCTTGTGCATACAAAAGGCTCGGTCGACCTGTTGTGAGCAAGAGTTCGACACTTCTGCAATTCAGGGGTTCAAAGAACCGTGATCACTTTGAGTTGAAATTTTCTGTAGTGCTAAAATCTCAGAGTGACGTGGCGGCCTGACGTTATATCATTGACATGTCATAGAAAGAAGGGTGACACATGTCACTTTAAATAGTACAAATGAAGGACCCAAATATGGTTGAAATGAGTGCCATGTGTCATGATGATAAAGTGCCATGTGTATCAACTGATGGAGGCCGCGTGTCTCCAACTTTTTGGCTCTTTGACTCTTTGGCTCTTCGACACTTCAGTGATCTACGCTTATCTCGAAGTAAAACCTCTCGGATGGATGATCTCCTGGATCTGACGTGGCAGTCTAATGTCATATTGATAACATGTCACAGAAAGAAGGGTGACACATGTCACTTGAAAATGGACAGATGATGTAACCAAGGGTGTCTAAAATAAGAGCCATGTGTCTTAACTGATGAATCCCTCGTGGCTTCAGTGTTTTTTCATTCATGAGTTTTGAGTGCTAAGTGTGTAAATCTCCAGGATGGATGATCTTGCAACAATGTGACAGTTCGACATTCATGATTTTTTTAGACAAAGATGAGCTCAGAAGTTTCAGCGTCGAAGTGGCGGAGTAAAGTTTGTGTAACTCTGTGATTTAACCTCGTGCGATTTTGAGACTCCGCATGCACGGGAGCCGTTGATGTGCATCGACTGTTATATCTTCACCGTTGAATATTTGACCTGCCTTTTTGGCTTGAAATCTAAGCCTGAAATGGAATGCTCTGAATTGCCGCATCTTTCGTGTGGAATCTTACTGTGCATACAAAGTACTTGGTGGTATTGGATGTCTCCTACGCACACAAAAAACTTAGTGGACCTGCTGCACGCTCAATCCATAGAAAACATGATGACAAATATTTTGAACCAAATCACGACATGCAATTATCCTTCAAGAAAACATAAACAATTTGCACAAATAATCAATCAAGAAAGATAATGATGAAAAACCGAGTCATTCAGTAATGGGAAATTGAATCAACCAACCAAAAGAAGAATGATTTTCAAGAAGGTATAGGTAAAATGGGGCAATAGGGGCATGGGGAGAGTTTCATTTCAGCGTTGGGGATTTTCCTTTAGACATACATCCCTGACTACAACGTCCTATCCTTCTGATGCCGAAAATGTATCAAGGATCGATGATCGACAATTAGTGCAACTGTGTGGCCACTTTACCTTCTTGCATTTTTTCCAACGCCTAACACATGTGCGTCAGTCAGGATTTTAATTGCCGATTCTTAATTGGAAAGTCAAGTTCTTTTAGGCACAAGGTTTCTTTTAACAATTTCAAACACATCTGATTTGATCAATAAGATTTATGAAAATGAAACAAAATAATCCACCCCACAAAGTGAAATCGATTTAGACGGTAAAAGAAAACAAGTGGTACCCAAAAAGTGATAAAATTTCGTAAGGCTTTTAGGGTGTGTTGAGTGCTCAACACACCCCTAAGCCATTTTTCAAAGTCAATACTTTCCAAAAAGCCCAAAGGAAACACTACTGGAAAAATTGACAAGCTACCCATTAAAAATGATGAAGAAAGGTAGATCTATGAATAATCCTTTGATGCACATGAATCCCCATGAATAATCCTTCAATACTTGTGAGCATGTAATAGGTTTGAGAAAAAGGTTTGTGACTACATGAAAATACTTGTCAAAAATATCAATAATGGAAACCACTGGAGTGGTGACTCTAAGAGCACCTAGTTGACATATAACCATGGAGGAAATTGTCAAATGTCATGCTTTGTCACCTCTTTGAAACCATTTTGTTTGTTTTTTATTTTTATTTTAAAACACCTACAGGTCGTCGGTCTTTCGATGCCCCTAGTGTCATTTCCATAGCGTAATCATTGCAGGTGAGATTTCGTTGATATAACATACACGTCAGAAGACCAATGTTACCTTACATCGGTCTTCTGACGTCCCTAACGTCATTTTCATGGCGTCAACGTCGCAGGTGAGACATCATTGATATAGCATACACGTCTGAAGACTGACGTTACCTTCCGTCGGTATTTCGATGTCCTTAGAATCACTGTCATGGTGTCAACGTCATAGGTGAGATGTCACTGATATAGCATACACATCGAAATACCGACATGACTTTTGGTCAGTCTTTTGATGGGATGTGGCGTCGCAGGTGAGACACCCCGACGTCGATGTAGTGACATCCATAGTGGGCTTGGACAATGAATTATGATATGACACATGTCCACATGAAACATCGCAACAATGACAATATCTGTGATGTCGGAAGATCGACGTCATGTGAAATCAAGTTTGATGGGGTCTGATGTTTGTCGTTCTCCTGAAAATATAAAGTGGCAATTTCTACGAACACGCCGTCGGAAGATGTCCCAAATTTACTAGTGGCGTTGATAGAGAGGGCTTGGAAAGAGATAAATAAGAGGTAGAGTATCTCCGAGGTATGGATCAAGTTGAGGGAATCCCATCCGCAACATATGAAAGGAAAACAGGGGGTCCAAGGTCAGGGACAAAAGACATAACTCCAATCCAGATCACCGTCAGTGTGGAACCTACAACCCCATGTGTGACTAATACATCATAAAGAACACCAATGTTTAGACAAGCGAATTTTAGTGAAATAAGAACAACATGACACACATCCAATCAAGGAGCATCAACTGGAGGAGCCAGTTCAGGAAGTAACAATCAATTATCTACATCGTGCGAAGGTAGTAGTTCAACACAATTTAAAATGACAGGACATGATCTCACAATCAGGTTACCAAAATTTTGGGGAGAGGCATAAGAGGACCCTGAAAATAACTTATTCATCTGTGAGAAGATATGGGAAGCAACATATCACAGATGAGGATACAAAGCTCACACAGTTATAAATCACACTAAGAGACCGCACACTGAATTGATATATGAGCCTAGATGTAAACATTCCACCAGGAGTAACAAAGACTATTGTAGACGTGAAAAAAATACTGATAAACGAATTTCAGAAGCCCAACTCTGAAGACTAGTATATGAATGAAATGATTGAAATCAAGAAAAAGCCATGTGAGTCTATTTGGGAAATCGATGAGAGGTTTAAATGTCTAAAAGGTAATTTGAAATATGCAATTATTGACATGCAACACAAACACTTACTTGTGAACTTCTTATTACCACATTTGAAATACCCATTAAGACAAAAAAAGTTCCAAACTCAAGAAGAGGCTCTGCAGGAAGCCTTACAATTGGAAGAGAATCAGTATCAACAGACAGATCTAGAAATAGAGGAGTTGAAGGACGATTTCAATAAACTAACATTTCAACTTAACCAAAATAAGGGTAAAGAGAAAAGATAATTTGTTTGGTGTACCCTATGCAGGACATAAAGACACCATAAGAATGAATGTCCAACTTTCACACAATGTATAGTGACATGGGTGACAAAACCATTTCCGACAGGAGGACCATGGTGTGAGTTTTTTAAGACACATGGGAATGATCCATATCATTGTCCAATGATGCAGAAATATAAGATAATAGCCAAAAGTTCATACTGCAATTTTTTCAAGTCAATGGGTCATGATGATAAGGATTGCAGGATGATGGAGCTGATGAGAGAAATAACTTCAAATACTTATAGGGTGAAAGAAGAAATGATGACAGGACAAGTTGCACCTTAGTTCAACCAGGAACCACCACCATACAATAATGCACAAAAAAAATACAACAATGTGTAGCTACAATACAATAATGTGCAACCATAGTATAATATCGTGCAGTATAACCATATACCTCAGTAAAATGCACCACACAGAGATTGAGGTGGATATAGAGGTGGAGTATGAGGTAGAGGAGGATGTGGATGAGGCATAGAACCAATAGTGTGCCACAAATTCCAACAACCAGGACATTATGAAAGGGATTGTCCACTCCCACCAACAACATGTATGTACTATCACGTAGTAGATCATGACACAAAAGACTGCATGACACTCTTAGGGAAGATCCAAGAAAAAAGGAACCAAAACAACCAAAATGTCTAATGGATCTCTGCAATAGCCATGGATGATGGGAGAAACATCAATATAGTCACTTGAGGAGGATCCAAGAGAGAAACTGATGTAGTATCGTGCGATCCATATCAACACCAATGGGTTAAGAAGAACACTGAACCACATAATCAGTTTGACGCGTGGAAATAAAAGAAAACATTTAAGGAAGCCAGATGAGAGTGTCTCAAGAAGAATGTTGCATCTACATTAGTCGCGGAACAACCCCAAAATCCACCATTATATGGGATATCATTCTCAATGGACCATACCAATAAAGAACAACCTCTAGAGAAAGTAAGTACCATAAATACTTTTCTGCAATCCTGTGTTAAGTTATTGAATGACCCATCATTTTTTAATGTTTTACAATATATGCTAGAAATATTTAACACCAAGGTGGAAGGAAAGTTAGAACAAAAAATAGTCAATCATCTCCATACAAGAAGAAGAACAAGTAGAGAATTCAGACTGAATTCCAACATTGGGGGTTTCAATATGGGTGATGTTATATTGGATTTAGGCTCTGAAGTAAATGTATTACCTAAGAAGACGTGGTAGTGTATGGGGGAACCTAAATTAGGCTATTCAACTGTTTAGTTGAAATTAGCAAATCAACACATGGTGTTACCTATTGGAATACTTAAAGGTGTGACAATAGATTTGGATGGAGTGCGCACTATGGCATATTTTGAAGTGATAGAAATAGTGGATGGCACACCACCTTACCCAACATTACTTGGACTGGATTGGGCATTTGATAACCAAGCTATAATCAACCTGAAGACGATAAAAAAGACTTTTGAATAAGGCGAATATAGAGTCATTGCACTACTGGATCCTTCAGAAGGTGAAAGGTTTGTAGAAGCCACTTTTTTTCATATGGAAGAAATAATCCAGTTGTACAGAACCATCGTGTGACAAGAGGATGGGCTAAAGAATGCACTAGACATTTTTTCAAAAGTAGTCATAACTGCTTTCAAGGAATTCATACATCAATTTCTAGAAGTATATCTGGATAACTGGACTGTATATAGTCTGTTAAAGGACAATGTAGAAGTGCTAAGACTCATGTTGGAAAGATGCAGACAATGTCAGATATCATTAAACATAAAAAAATTCATTTTCGATACACCTTTTGGGATATTGTTGGGACATATAGTGTGTAAACAAGGTTTACTAGTGGACCCTGCTGAGACTGCGGTCATTGTAAATTTACCACCACCAAAGTCAATGCGCCAGTTAAGAGAAACACTGGGATGTATAGTCTATTACAGGAAATTTATATAGGGGTATGTGAATATTAGTGCACCAATGGAAAAACAGTTGAAGAAGGACACATTTTTTTAGTGGAATGAAGACTATCAGCAAGGATTGGACACTCTGAAGGAAAAGATGGCAACAACACCTATACTAGTATTCCCAGATTGGGAAAATACATTTCATGTGCATATAGATGCATCATCCATAGAACTTGGATCATTTCTGGCGCAACCAAGAGTAGGGGACTTAGACCATCCTGCCTTTGCAAGAAGAAAGCTGTCAAAATCATATCAGAATTACAACACTATAGAAAGAGAAGGCCTAGCCATGGTATATGCACTTCAGAAACGCAGGAACTATTTACTGGGTAAACACTTTTGTTGGCCCTTGACCAATTTTTGAGGAACACTTGGTCATATTTGACCGTTTTTGGGACTTCGACAGCCTGTTGAAGATGAAGCGCAAAGCGAAGCAGATATTGTGGAAGCTAGACCCCCTCTTTGGGTCCTTTTAGGGTTTTTGGATTATGTAATGGGAAAGGGATGTCGGCCTGTGGGTTTACCCATGCTTAGGCCCACTTTTGTAATGTATAAATAGATATCTAGGTGATGTAAGTAGAGGAATATTAGCGAAGGGCTTCGTGATAGAATTGATCTATGTGATTGACTTGCAGAGCTGAGTGAAAGTGTTGTAAGTGTTGAGTGCACAGATCGTAGGGAGGCTCTATGCTAGATCTACTTGAGGAAGGAGGATCTGGCGAGGTGCGCGTAGATCTCTTGTCCTATGCGGAGTAGGATTTTGATAGATCTGTGCTGTAACTGGATTGACTGAAGCTAATAAAGAAGAAGAGTTGGTGGACGTAGCCCCAGGGTGGGGGTGAACCACATAAATACTGTGTGTTGTGCTTTGTGCTTATTCTTAGATGTTTTATATTGCTAAGTGATTAGATGTGATTAAATAGACTTGCTTATGCTTAGTGCTAGAGGTGTATATGAATGCTAAATCCAATGTGTATGAATATGCTAAGTGCTTGGTCTACCAGATCTGATATGTCTTATTGTTGCTAAGTGCTAAAATAAACTAGACCTAGGTGAATGTTGTGATGCTCTGTTATGTCGACGAAGTATATCTAAGTGGAATATTGATGAATGATCTATGCTAAGTGATTTGTAAGTGATATAATCATAGATCTATGTCCTAACTAAGGTTGCAGACACCTGAGTCTTGCAACCACCCCTGCCTCTACCTCGGGTGAGACTTCATCTGCTTCGTAGGTGTTGCTGAACGGGTCTGTAGTTAGGGTTTTTTTGGTGCGTTGTTGTAGCGTTGAACCTCGGGTTTGCCCCTATGCCAACAAATGGTTCCATTTCCAGGACTGAAACTGTGATTGCTGGGAACTAAGGGAGAAGAATCTTTGTGCAAAGATTCATCCTGAAACTGTGGAAGCTCTGTGTGTGGATCTGTTCCCTAGTGCACAATATTTTACTTGATCTAAAAAGATCTGTGTTGAAAAGAGAAGGCCATATCTGAAGAAAAGAAGCAATATCTGAATGCTTTGTGCTCTAAGAAAGGTAAAAGTGGAAGTTTCTGAAGAAAAGATGTAAGATCTGTAAGCTCTGTGCCTTACTAAAGGTAAGAATAGATAAAAGTTCTTAGATATGAAAGCTTTGTGCTATGTAGAAGTAAGATAAGTGGAAATTTTTGTTTCTAAAGCATGGATCTAGGTATGTTTGATAGACTCTGTCCTAGCTTGAAAACTAGGGCTCTGAGGGATGAAAGAAATCTTGATATGAATAGATCTAATAAGCATAATGATAGATATGTTATACCTCTGCATATAAAGAATGTTTGGACTAACAAATGGATGCAGGATCCTAGAAAGAATTTTTTGCAGGTTATCTACCACGATCCTAATGCATAGTACAAAAGAAGTTGGGGATGATTTAAGAGAAAGAGAGGATTAACCCTATGTTACAGTTGTAGAAGACTGGGACATCTTGCTAAGGAATGCCTTGGTGGGAGATCTGGTTGTCTCTGTTGCAAAGAATTGGACCACGAAGTATTGGATTTCCCTAGAATGATTGCTAAGATTGAAGGCATGAATTTGAATGAAGAAAACCCTAAGGCAGATCCAGAAGTAGCAGAACCCAAGAGAGAATCAGAAAATATATTACTACAGATGAAAGACACCTTGAACAACCACCAAAATGTTAGATTATCAGAGGTCTCTAACGAAAAAGAATGCATCGAGGTAAGAATAGGAGACTTCGACATTGACTGTTTTCCGGATGATGAAACATAGGTGAATGTTATGACAAAGAGAACTTGGGAAGCTATAGGAAGGCCTTCTATGATCCCTTCACTAAGAGGAATAGGGTTATTCAGAGGGAAACTGGTAAACCCATGTGGAAGGCTCACTCAGATAACTATGAATGTAAATGGAACTTCGACAAAGGAAGATTTTTAGATTATCAAATTTATTGATGACAACACCCCATTTACTATGTTACTTGGAAAACCTCAAAATAAAAAAGATCAAGCCAGGAAGAAGAAAAACGAAAAGGTTTTAGAACAATAGAGACAAGAGTTAAAATATTTCATGACCAGAAGGATCGTGTAGTTGATTGAAGAACAAGAGAACAAATCAAATCTATTTCACACTAGAAGCCCAGATGTCAAAGTTGCAAAAGCATTAGGGGACTTACATAAGATTGGAGTATCTATACCAGATATAGACGAAATAGTACCCCTGAGTCTTGGGAGAGAACCTCAACAATGTGAAGTGACTATGCCCAAGGAAAATCAAAACGGGAAAATAACTATCGAGACGAAGCTCATGGGGAAGAAGGCTAGGAAGCTAAGTAAAAAGAGAGCTAAGATCGACAGGCTACAAAGGGTTCCAGAGGGAACCTCTTAGAAATAAAATTGGAGCTTCGCCAGGATATCAAAACAATGACATGGGTCACTTCGCCATGGAAAGGAGATATAGACGTTGGAGACCGATATATCCGTTCGACTGCCACTCCGAATGGATCAAAAAGTATTAACGGCTCATCACCAGACGGTTAGACCATGCCATAACGGATAGAACAAGAGTTAATGAAGCCCCATATCCATTACAAATGATCTGTTACAGAGTTACTTACTTATTCCATCGTGCCATGCACATAAGACACTTTTTCTAATTGCGAATTTGAGTCCACAGACTACACGAATTGTGAACAGTGATTACTTCACTCTTACTCTCTACCCTATTACAGTACCTATGTTACTTTGAAAACCCGAGATATTGATCCTGAGCGTATATGTTCGACGAATTTAGCACAACTGAAGAATATGTAAGAGAGGTACTCGCTAGCCTCACAGCCGAAAGAGTCATGTCGAAGAGAGGATTGTCTATAGGTTTATAGGCATCATCGTTGAGAGGAGTGCAAGCCTCGCCGTTGACTGCTCGAGCAGGAACATCCCGAGCCGACCCAGAAAGAAGAATGAAACATAAAGATGATATGGACAACGCGAAGTTGGTTCCATCCATTCTACCTGCTTACATGCCACCTCTGATCGTTGCGATGAACATAGATAGTGTGCCTAGAGACTTTGAGTACACTCTAGTCACAACGTACCTGCCGAAAAGGATACGCATAGTCCACATAGATCAAGACAAGATTGCAACATTGAATTTTAGTGACTTCAACCTGGGGGATCATAAAGTTTACAACATGCTTGCCCCGTACAAGTACCTAACCATAACTAAGGGAAAGAATTCGAAGATCGTCCCTCAACGATGGACGATGAACCTCGTGCAGTCCACTCTACTCAACGTTATGAAGATACCACACTTCGATAAACACCAGGAGGTGAATGCTTGTGTGATGCTGCTGCTGGCGAGTTACCATGGAGGATACTTATGGTTAAATCGTCGCATAATAGTTGATCCAACGTTAATCAATCAGATCACCAGGCTTAGCATGCAGGGCCCTAATCCCCATGATTACTATCCTGAAAAGACTGCGGATCGTGCTCTTGCTCAGAAGATCAAAGAATATTATGGTGATGTTGAGAAAGGTGCTCTAGGCTACAAGGTATCTTCTATTGAAAGTGGCGCAGTGCACCTCGCCTGTCAATTGATCATAGGGAAGTTGGTACACAAGAATCGACCCACGCAAGTATCCGGCTTTGTAGTCGACCTTGCAGGGAAGTGCACAGAGGGACTACAAATGAACTGGGCGAAGTACCTAGTGAATCAACTAGAGATTGATTGCAGAGAAGCCCAGGATCAGGGACATGAATTCCATTTTAGTTGGCTCTTGATACTTATAGCTTTCGTTGCATGGGAGATACCAGAAGGTGAAACCTTCTCGGACATCGACCCCTTTGAACCACTGGCCGCAAAGTTCAGTACACTATGGTACTCGAACGATATGAAAAAATAGTGGCAATCCAATGCCGTCTTCCATACCTACTACACCTAGTTGAAGCTCTCCATCCATTCCAAGCCTCGCATGAACCCAAATACTTTACACATGTTTTGACCTTTGATGAAGTACATCATGGATTGCCATTTCATATATATTACAACACGCGTTGATGAGCACAAGGAACAAGTTCAGTATTATTATAAGCTGACAAAAGAAGACCTGGAGGAGATCACCAAGGAATGGTCAGTGAACCTCCTTGTTTCAGCAGACCCCGCATAAATGTCTGACATTGACATCCCAAAATCTGCGCAGGATACACCTGGGCCCAGTAAGACAAAGAAAACAAAGAAGACGAAGAAGTCCGAGGAAGTCCAGGATATAGACAACCTATCTGTTAGGACGACTTCCATTACACCAGATCAAGGAGGTAATGGCAGAGACTTAGAAGAAGTTGAACAAAGACCAGAAGATGGAGTAGAAATCATAAATAAGAGGAAGGGTTCACGTCCAGAACCTTCCTCCCAGAAGAAATCGAAAGCACCCATAACTAAGCTGCAGACCACACTCACTCCAGATGACTTCATTTTCCTCATCACAACTATGAATGAAGCTATAGAAGAGATAGAAGAAAAGTAGGAATCTAAGAAAGAGACAATGTACAACAGAATTGAGATCGAGCTCCAAGTAGTGCAGTAGGCACTCCAGTCTAGCCGCGTAGTCTCCACTGCACCCCTTCCAGAAGGAACAACAAAAGAGGGAGATGAACTAGTTCAACTCCACAAGATTACTGATACAATCGAAGTATGCCTTTGGAAAGCACAGGAAGAAACAACGCAGGCCACCTAGGCCTTAAATAAAGCACAGGAGGAAATCATCGAACAATGCCAAGCTGCACAACGAGAGATGGACACTCTCAAGTGAAATTTGAAGAAGACAAAGTGAAGATCCAAAAAGAGAAAGAGCAGCTGCTCACGAAGCAGATAGGGATTGAAGAAGCAGTCAATAGAGCATTTCAATCTGTGACCAACTTAGAGTAGAAGGTAGAAGAACCCATAGAATGCCAAGTGATGAAGCTTGCTGAAGTTATTCAACAACTTCAACAAAGAGTCGTGGAATTAGAGCTTCAAACTATACCAAGTACCCCGCAAGAAGTGCGTGACTAGTGAGAAATGACTTCCTGAAGCACAATAGAAAGGATTAATGCACTCACTGAGGAATGAAAAAAGTTAAGTAGTAGATGTGCGCAGATATATGAGAACCTAACCGAGAATCCATAATTGCATAAATTGGAGTCGCAGCTCCAGGAGGCGAAGCATGAAGCTGAAAATCTACAGGTGCAACTGAAGGCCCTATCACCCATAGAGAGAATGAAGCGGTCTCACGAGTAGCACACCGCCCAACTGCAGATCCGTACGATCTAGAGAAAGGTAATGGAAGTAACTCAACAAATTCAACTTGTGTAGGATAAGGCATGTTAGATATTTACAGAGATTGAGAGCCAAGGAACAGAGCCGGAGAAGGTTGTGAATTCAACACAACAACGCCTAGAAGGGCTGGTGAATGACGCACTCATCCAGGAGTTCATCGAGCAAGAGGTTGCGGCACAACAACAGGTCAAAGCAACTCGAGGCATTTGAGGCATAATTGATCAGACTTGAGTGAATTGGGATGAGTCACAGGTGAGTGCTGGGGTTCTGTTGGCCCTTGACCAAGTTTTGAGGAACACTTGGTCATATTTGACCATTTTTGGGACTTCGACAGCCTATTGAAGACGAAGCACAAAGAGAAGCAGAGATTGCAGAAGCTAGACCCCCTCTTTGGATCCTTTTAGGGTTTTGGGATTATGTAATGGGAAAAGGATGTTGGCCCGTGGGTTTACCCACACTTAGGCCCACTTTTGTAATGTATAAATAGATATCTAGGCGATGTAAGTACATGAAGATTAGCGAAGGGCTTAGTGCTAGAATTGATCTATGTGATTGACTTGAAGAGCTGAGTGCAAGTGTTGTAAGTGCTGAGTGCATAGATCGTAAGGAGGCTCTGTGCTAGATCTACTCAAGGAAGGAGGATCTAGCGAGGGGCGCATAGATCTCTTGTCCTATGTGGAGTAGGATTTTGATAGCTCTATGCTGTAACCAGATTGACTAAAGCTAATAAAGAATAAGAGTTGGTGGACGTAGCCCCAGGGTGGGGGTGAACCACGTAAATACTGTGTGTTGTGCTTTGTGCTTATTCTTAGATGTTTTATATTTCTAAGTTCTTATATGTGATTAAATAGACTTGCTTATTATTAGTTCTAGAGATGTATATGAATGATAAATCCATTGTGTATGAATATGCTAAGTGCTTGGTCCACTAGATCTGATCTATCTTGTTGTTGCTAAGTGATAAAATAACCTATACCTAAGTGAATGTTGCGATTCTGTGTTATGTCGGCGAAGTAGATCTAAGTGGAATATTGATGAATGATCTATGCTAAGTGATTTGCAAGCGATATAATCACAGATCTGTGTCCTAGCCAAGGTTGCAGACACCTGAGTCTTGCAACCACCCCTGCCTCTACCTCGGGTGAGACTTCATCTGCTTCGCAGGTGTTTCCAAAAGGGCCAGTAATTAGGGTTTTGTTGGTGCACGGTTGTAGCGTTGAACCTCGGGTCTGCCCCTATGCCAATAACTTTAAAATTTTCATAGACCATTCTGTCCTCAAATATCTAGTCAAAAAGCCAGNGGATATGTAGACGAATATTATTGTTTCAAGAATTTGATTTCGAAGTGATAGTCAAACCAGGAAGCTGAATGCAGGACCTGATCACTTGTCTAGGGTAACTAATGGAGAAAAACCTACTAACTTGGAAGACAACTTCCCAGATGCACAATTATGTTTAATACATGTAGTTGATGAATACTTTGTTGATATTATTGAATACTTAAGTATAGGGGTTGCACCATAGGATTTTAGTATTGCATAAAAGAAAAATATGGTAGTTAGAGCTGCATAATATCAACTCATTGCAGGAAATTTATATAAGATGGGAGCTGATAGAATTTTCAGAAGATGTGTATTGGAACATGAAAGGCATGAAATTTTAGTAGAATCTCATGAAGGTATAGATGGAGGACACTATGTAGGAAAAGCTACCACAAAGAAGGTGTTGCACGAAGGATTATGCTGGCCAATAGTCCATAAAGATGCCAAGTAATATTGGTAACAATGTGATGTCTGTCAGAGGGTTGGAAAACCCAACATAAGGGATGGGATGCCTCTAATACCACAAGTAACTCTACAGGTCTTTGAAAAATCGGAAATAGAATTTGTTGGACCTATTAATCTACCAGCAAAAAGGTCAGGAGATAGATATATCATTAATGCGACTAAATACTTAACAAGATGGGAAGAAGCAACACCAGTCAAGGATTGTAGTGCAGAGACAACATCACACATCATATTTGAGAAAGTGATCAACAGGTTTGGATGTCCTGGGATTTTAATGAGTGACCAAGGCACTCATTTTATTAATAATACCATTAGGGATGTGACTGAGGAGATTGAAGTCTATTACCAGAAGTGTACACCATATCATCCTCAGGTAAATGGAACGGTAGAAGCTTGCAATAAGATTTTAGAAAATGCTTTGACTAAGATCTACAATGTTAACAAAGATGATTATAACTTGAAAATACTAGTAGTATATGGGAAGACAAGACCACATATGAGAAGCTAACAAGACAAACACCATTCAGATTGGTGTATGGGAAGGAAAAAATGGTGCCATTAGAATTTCTAGTACCTGGTATGTGCGTAGAAACAATTACCAACATGACCGAAAGAGGCATAGTACAAGATAGGTTAAGTCAACTAATGGAAATGGAAGAGGATATGATTCTGGTAGGATTTCACCAGGAAGTACAAAAAGAAAGAGACAAATCATGGCATGACTGACATAATAAAAATAATAGTTTTAAGGAGGGAGACCTAGTTCTACTCTATGAAATCAATTTTTTCCAATACCCTAGTAAGTTTAGAATGCATTGGCTAGGGCCATATGAAGTGAAGACTTTCATAGATGGGGGATATGTGCAACTAAAATACTAGAAAGGAACATAACTAAAAGGAATGATCAACAGTGTTCGACTGAAACTGTATAGGGGCAATCGACCTACTAACCCTTAAAATTTACAATGAAGTAGGAAAGACATGTATATAGTGTACAAAAAGACATGTATTCAGAGGAAACGTATGGTGCACCGAAAAATTGTAATGCACTAGAAAATAGGCCAACAGTTGGAAAAGAAAAAACCGATCGTCGGGGTAAAAAGGAGTGAATTGGGCATTTATGAAACTGAATGAATCATTCTCGACAAGATTTAATGCATTAATAACACTAAAAGAAGCGTCTCCAAGAATATTCAAGGCACTTATGACACCCTATATATAATGGAAATGCGGGACAAACGAGACATATTGTGCATTTACAAACCCATGAAGCTAAGGAGCACAAAGACGAGAGGAGAACAAGCAAGTTCAGAGATTGTAGCAATCGAAGCTCAATCGAGGAAGGAAGAATTACCCATGATGGCACCTCCAAAGGTTGGTGCACCTAGCCAAACAACACGAAAAACATGCTGTAGCCACAAGTCACTGTAGGCAGGGATGATTTTAAGGATGGAAATTTATTTTAAAATGTAGAAATCTTGGCGAATGTTAGTAATCCTTCATATGCCAATTATAAATGTTTGGCGATATTTTTGTAAAAATATTCAAATTTCCAAGGAATTTATATAGTTTGTATAAAATTTTTGCTATTTTTAAGATAAAATAATTTTATCCTATAGAATTTGGGCGAATCATTTTTAGAATAGCGAATCATTTTTTGGGAAAAACCATGGAAAATTAGCCCATGAGCGAAATTTATCCCCTAAAATTATTCATGACTGCAGGAAACCGTAGAGGCGGAATATACGTTTACACAGACAAAGGGAATAGTTGATGTCAACACAATTCCTTCGCCACAGGTCAAACCAGTGATCCCCACACTTGTAGAGGAAGAAGAGAACACCCCAAAGATGGCTGGGATGGACATCGATTCACACGATAATGTGCAGGGCCATGACCCATTAACCACATGAAACTTGCAACAACCTTCCAGGGCTGAAACAAACCACAAAACAAATGACAATGACAACGAAAGAACAAAGTCTGATGGGAAAGACCACAACCTATGGTGGGGTCCATGCAGTAGGAGGAAGTACATCTTAATGATATCATGGGGAAAATAGAGTGGGGTTGGGAAGGAGAACCAGAGGCTAGGACATATAGTGTGCCAACACAGAGAAAGGGGAAACAACCCATTGCATGGTCTCCGCACAAGCAATCAGATGCATCGATCATTTTTCACGCATTCCAGAGGGGGTGTAGGTCACACCAAGTCTACTGGGTTGCATCGAAAGGCTAAGATACACAAACCATGATATGTATGACTCATGAAAATCACCAAAATTTGCGCAACACGTGTATATGGAGAGCCCAGGAACATGGCCATTAGGATATCCAGTGCTACAATCAAAGAAATGGGTGGCAGGTTTAGTCAACATAGGGATCGTTAACTTGTTATAGATTCCCCACTTTGACAGGGGGAAAGATGTGAACAATTGCGTCAAGCAGTTGTTAGAGGTCCTCCATGGAGGATTTTTTTGGTTGGATGAACCAGTCTCAATCAATGTGGAGCTAATTAAATTCATCACAAGACTGCCATCAAATGGCGAGAAGCCCGCATAGTACCTGGAAGACAAAACCAAGGAAAACGCTCTCGCAGAAGAGATGAAGAAGACTTATGGGATAGAAAGAGACTCGCACATAATTATTATAAAGAGAATCAGTGATGCAGCCACTTGGATGGCAAGGAAGATAATGGCATGAAAAATCCTTCGAAAATGTCACAAGGAGGAGGTCCCCGCATTAGTTGTCACAACAACAACACAGTTCGCAAACGATACCATGCTCAGTTGGGCCCCATATTTACTAAATCTGTTCCTAGATGACTACAGGGATGCAAAGGACTTGGGAACAAAGTTCCATTACTCCTGGATCATGATCTTGATAGCGTTAATTGGATGGAAAGATCCTCCCTACTCATATTTCTGCGATAGAGTAGGACGATGTCGTGAAACATGGTATGCATCATTGGGAAGCACTTCAGATTCCAAGCAGAGAAGTGGTAATGCCAACACTTTTTCTCGGTATCTCAGTGAAATACAAGAAAACATAGCCAACACATGGAAGATAACTCCAGAAGTGGTCACGCAGTACTAGGGGATAGCCAACTTTAAGGCTATGTGACACAACATGTGGATCCAAGCGTACATGGATCCAAAAAAAGAATGGCTACAACTTCAATTTTGCATCAATGCAGAGGAAGTTGAAATGGAAATGAAAGACTGGCAAGAGGACTGGAAGATCCCAGTCATCACCAAGGGCATGCCCAAGGGAAAAGAAGTGGAATAATGGTCGTCCAATACATCTACAAGACGTAGTTTCATGACCAAGAAACCAACACAGCAGGCAAATCCTTGTCAAAAGACATCACCACAAAATAAGGGAAATACCCCAAAGAAGGATGGGCAGATAGGAAAGAAGGACAATGCCTTAGCACATGAAGAACAAGGAAGGGGGGACACAACGATGCATGAAACCCCATCGAGAACTACTCCAAAGGAGGTAGCACCACCCAAACGACCAATTATACATACAACAGGGTCATGCAAGAAGGCCAAGGCCCATAAACAAATCCCATAATACATAATCACTGAGGATTATTCCTATCGTGTCATGGAGAGGGTACATGACCGCACAATGGAGGATTTTGAATAGGATGAGAACTAAAGAGGAAGGATAAGGAACAAATTGGCTGACATTAAGTAGGTCTTGGAAAAAATACAAGCAACGCAAATGTAAGAAAGGGGAATAAAACCGATCCCCCAAGCGATAGAAGAAGAGGACACGACCACGAAGAACGAAGAAGACACAATCCAGATCATAGCGCAAGCAATTCCTAGCTTCCAGTTAAAAACATACATGTTTCATATCGACGAGGCCATAGCCCAGACGCCACTCAAAGACCCGACGTAGGTACATTGATTGGTATTGGCTAAAATACCAACAAAGTCACTGTACAAACTACAAGTCAGTTTCACACAGGAAGTGGAATCGCGAGATAGAATAGATGCGACATAATTGCAGGTAACCAGAAAAGACAAGGATGCACTAGAACTAGTGGTAGAGTAGGTCAATATGGATACAGAAGAGGAGAAGCAACACATAGATAAATTGGAGCATAATTTGAAGGAAGTCTTCACAAGAATTCCAGACAACGTGCAGGAAGACATGAGCAATGCGGAAGAACATATTCAAATCATCGCGTAGACAATTGAGGGCTATAAGAAGGAGATAAAAAAACTTAAAGAAAAGTTAACACCAACCACTCCTCCCAAAGTTGTATCTAGAAGGGAACAACAGGCAACCTTGCAAGTAGAAATGATGGAGAAAGAAGCCAAATAGGTCACAAATTTTTTGACAGGACCACACAACTATGGACGATGTTGGAGGAAGATGATAGGGTCCAAAAACTAGACCAATAAGAGGAGGAGATCAACACTGCAATCCAGGAGCTGAAGAAGTGGCAAAAGGCTATGAGAATTATAGAGCAGTTGAAGGGTGTGCAGGAGATGAAGACCTTACAGTCATAATTGAATACTGCATAGAATAACAAGCAGGCTAGGAAAGCCCAGTTAGAACCTCTCCAGGTGAAAGCAGTGAAAATAATTGTGGAACTAGAGGAGGAGAAGACAATAATGACTCAGGATCATGCCGAGATTGTATATTATCTCAAGCAACATATCACAATGTAGAGGGTAGAATAGCTTACAGAGAAAGTTGCGCAAGCGAGATAAAAAGGGATACATTAGAAGGAAAATTTCGCATCTTGGAAAAGGCTATTCAAGGAGCGCGCATCAACTGAGTGGCTCGGGACAAGCCACATGTCAGTGTTTGGGGCTCGTTGGGCATAGGCCTATTTTGAGAAAGGAAGTCTATTCTAGACACATGCCACTTTTGGAGAATGATTTGTTTTGAGGAAAGACCTATTGTTGGGAAGGAAGATCTAATTTTGGAGCATGCACAATAGATGGCAAGAAAGAAGCATGCAGAAAAAGAAGAAAAAATAGCATGCAAGAGGAAAAGCAACGTGGCAAGCAGGAGGACAAGCATAATTGGGACAGGGTTAGGGTTTTTGACAAATATTGTAACAACTATAATCCATAGAGTAGTATAAATAAAGACCTAGGAGGTCTAGAGAGGGTTGTTGTTTTTGGTTGGTTGTGGTAGACGATGATCTATGTTGTCAAGCATAGTAAGTCTTGTAGAAAAATCAAATAGGATAGTCCTTGAGGGTTAGGTCACATGTTGAGGATCTTGGTGTGATCTAGTTTGCCTCACATAGGATCCCACCCTTAGTCTTGATTGCATTACCGAGATGTAATGGGCGTGAGATTTTGCAAAAGAATTAATAAAATAGTATAGAGCCAAATCTTTGTGGACGTAGCTCGACGAGGGGGTGAACCACGATAAACTTGTGTGTTATGTGAGATTGTTAATGACTGTTTAATTTATATTTATAATTATCTTATGAATTAAAATAACTATATTGACATGCATGCACAGGGTTAAAGATGAATGAATCATATAAGTACTTGAATATTTACAGGGTTAATGCATAAAAAATAAAGAACATTAACCACAGATCCCCACTCCTTCCTAGACTACAAACACCTGGGTATTTTTGTTCCCATAAAAGATATCTTGGGTGAGACTGTGTTATGCATCTTGTGCGTAGTGTTTCCTTTTGGTTTACCAGGAGGACCGATAGCTTTTTAGGGTTTTGTTGGAACCCTGTTGAGATCCGAACCTGGGTCAACCCAAGAAGAGAGAACATAAAGAGAGATAAACAAAACTTTTCTTCACTTACCTTTACATGCCTTGCCTTTACTTTTCATGCCATGCGATGCCTTTCCTTCACTTGCCTTACCTTGCCTTGCCTTGCCTTCACTTTCCTTCCCTTTCCTTGCCTTCACTTGTCATGCCTTCCCTTCACTTTCCATGCCTTCAATTTCCTTTCCTTTCCATTCCATGCCATGTCTTGCCTTTCCATGCATTGCCTTTCCTTGCCATGCCTTGACTTTCCATGCCATGTCATGCCTTTCCATGCCATGTATTTCCTTTCCATGCCATGCCTTGCCTTCACTTTCCTTTCCATGTCTAGCCTAACAAGGTGTTCAATTGTAAAAAATATGTAATAAGCACTGAGCAAAACCATAGTGCCAGAGAACTCCAACAAACAGTTTTTAAGTGGAAGAATGATAGTGGAGGGCCCCCCTTAGCTAAAACCGTGTTCTATGAATCTAATGCAACTGGCGATTTTCCCATCCGAGTCTCGGTTTGAGTTTTATCGTGAATTGCAACTCACCTCCTCAAGTCACTCACGGACATGCGACCAATTTGGTCTGGGGGCATAGAATCCAAACCGAGCGGCATAATGAAGTTTCTTAAGCTCCCATGAGTCTATTTGGCCAAGGGCCACATGACTACACTACCCACAAATTCCTGACATAGTGTTCTTGAAAATCGACCTCCTCTTCAGAAATTGTAATATACCTCATTGACCAAAACCCTAGTGCCAAATATACTCTAACAAATGGTTTTCCGGTGGACAAAATGATATCGTAGGCCGCCCCAGTTGAAACCCGATGCTATGGATCCAATGAAACTAACAATTCTCCCATTCGAGTTCTGGTTTGATTTTTATCGCAAGTTGCAACTCCCCTCTTCAAGCCATTTAAAGACATGTGGACAGTTTGGCCAGGGGACATAAAATACAAACTAAGTGGCATAACAAAGTTTCGTAAGCTCCTAGAAGTATATTTGGATAAGTTTCATGCGACTACACTACCCACAAATTCCTGACACGGTGTTCTTGAAAATCAATTTCCTCTTCAAAAATTGCACTATGCCTCATTGACCAAAGCCATAGTGATGGAGATATTCCAACAAATGGTTTTTCAGTGGATGGAATGACAATGTATCCCCCCCTGCAATTGAAACTCGACGCTCCAAATCCAATGCAACTGAAGGTTCTCCCATCTGAGTTCCAGTTTGAGTTTTATCATGTGTTGCAACTCGCCTCTTCAAGCCATTCAGGGACATGTGGTCAATTTGGTCCATGGGCATAAAATCCAAATCAAATGGCATAATGGAGTTATGTAACCTCCCACAAGTCTATTTGGCCAAGGCCCACGTGAATACACTACCCACAAATTCCTGACACAGTGTTCTTGAAAATCGACCTCCTCTTTATAAATTGCATTATGCCTCATTGACCAAAACCCTAGTGTCAGAGATACTCCAAAAAATGGTTTTTCGGTGAACGAAATGATAAGGGAGCCCCCACCCCTAGTTGAAACTCGGTTCTCTGGATCCAATGCAACTGACATTTCTCCCATCCGAGTCCCAGTTTGAGTTTTATTGCGAGTTGAAACTCGCCTCTTCAATCCATTCAAGGACATGTGGCCAATTTGGTCCAGGGGCATAAAATCCAAATCGAGCGGCATAACAGAGTTATGTAATCTCCCACAAGTCTATTTGGAAAATGCCCATGCAACTACACTACAAAAAAATGCCCAACACAATGTTTTTGAAAATTGACCTCCTCTTCACAAATTGCACTATGCCTCATTGACCAAAACATTAGAATTATCATGCAAGTACTTTTATATAAGAAATATGGGATAACAACTTCTAGAATTACATGCTTGATGAATCCTTTGATTGTAAGTTTTACGTATGAATCCTTTGATGGAATGGAAAGTGAATGAAAGGCAAGGTGTGGCGAGTGAAGGAAAGACATAACAAGTGAAGGCATGGGATGGTATGGCAAGGCATGGCAAGGAAAGGCATGGAAAGACATGGCATGGCATGGAAAGGCATGCAATGGTATGGAAATGCATGGCATGGAAAGGAATGACATGGTATGGAAAGGCATGGCATGGAAAAGGCAAGGCATGGAATGGCATGACATGACATGACATGGCAAGGCATGGGATGAAAAGGCATGGTATGGAAAGGCATGGTATGGAAAGAAAAGACATGGAAAGTGAAGGCAAGGCAAGGCATGGCAAGGCATACCATACCATACCATACCAAGGCAAGGAATAACATACCATACCATACCAAGGCAAGGCATGACATACCATACCATACCGTACCAATACCAATACCAATACCATACCAAACCATACCGTACCAATGGCAATGTATACCATACCATACCATGCCAATGCATACCATACCATACCATACCATACCAATGCCAATGCCAATGAATACCATAGCATACCATATCATATACCATTGCCAATGCATACCATACAATAACAAAGAAATGCATACCATTTCCATTGCCAATGCATACCATACCATACCATACCATTGCAAATGCATAACATACAAGGCAATGGCAAGGCAATGCATACCATTGCCACTTCCATTTCCAATTGATCTGGATTTATGAGCAGAACAAAATCAATAACATACTGAATACAATAACACAAAGATACAAAGAACACAAACAGATATCCAGTGAACAATAACTTATATTGAATAAATGAAATAGGCCGAAACTGTAAAACCGCAGAACTGAAAACAACTTGCTCGAATGGTGGTAGCTATCTCTAAGAAGAGATGTGGCTGCTACGGGAATCCCTCTGAGCATAATGATTGCAATGAGGCTTCAGAGGCCTTTTTAACATTACTCATGAATTCCAAAATCCTAGACATCCAAAAACCTAACCCTAGGATATGAAGCGCCAAAAGTTATGTGCCCGATGGGTAAGTTGGTACCTCAACTTCTCAAGGTCATAAATTTTTCATACGACCTCCATTTTAGGCACGTGATAGCCCATTGAAAAGGTATTTTCGAGAACTGCATATTATGCCGTCAAACTCTGAATTTGTCTACATTTTGACTGCGACAAGCCAAAAAAACATTGTTTAGGACCCCAAAACGACCCTGAAAGTACACAAAGACGTGATGAAATGAAAACATAAAAAATAAGCCAGTTGGATTAGGTGGGATGCCACCAATCTCCACCCAGAAACTGTGTAGGGATTCAGACAACCCTGGAAGTGTAGAACCCACAATTACAAATAATTACAAAAGAACATGTTGAACTAACAACTATAAATAGGAGCCAGTTGGAATAGGTGGGTGGACACCAATATCCACTTGGATCAATCCTCCCCCTTAGGAAGCAATGGTCTCCATTGTGTTGAGTTCCCCCATCAGGTGAGGAAAATCCTACTGAATTTGGCATGATCTAAGAAAATTTCCTTGGTGGAGGAATTTCCCTGCCTTGACAACCTGATAAAGTTGGATCCTCTGCTAGTGAGTTCCCTTGACCTGTGTATCCACTATTTGATTAGTGGATGCTTGTTCCATATAGTCAGGGTTGAGCTCTGTTGGTGTTAACTGTTCTGCAATCTTTGACGTGTCCAATAATTGTGGAAAATATGGTCGTAGGAGGTCCACATTGAACACTGGGTGCAAGCCAAATAAGGGGGGAGTGTTGAGCTCAAAAGAATTGCTACCCACATCCTTGGCGATAGTGTAAGGCCCATAGAGAAGTGAGTGGATTTTTCGATGGGGCCCTGTAAGGTGCTCTTTCTTCAAATGTGACTAGACCTTGTCTCCCACTTGAAATTGGTGTGGTACCCGATGTTGATCACGACGTTGTTTGTACTTAGCATTGGATTTATGCAAAATCTCATGGACTTGTTGGCAGATGTGCTAAATCCTCTCAATGAATCTGGTGGATTTTTCTACCTCAGACTGAACATGAGAAGAATCTATATGTGTTGTTGCAAGAGGTAGTGCAACATCAATGGGACCCAATGGTTGGAATCCCATCCCCACTTGAAAGGGGCTATGGCTGGTGGAGATATGGAGAGACCTGTTGTAGTTGTGTTGAACATAGGGAAGACTCTCATTCCATGTACATGGATTCTTATATTTATACATGCACAATATGTGCACAATCATCTGATTAATGACCTTTGTTTGGCCATCGGTTTGAGGGTGGAAGGAAATGGATTTAGTGAGCTTGATGTCCAAAAGTGACCAAAATCTCGACCAAAATGTGCTGAGGAACATGCTGTCCTGATCAGAGATGATGGTCCGTGGTATCCCAAAATGGACCCACACTCATTCGAAGAAGAGATTGGCAGTATCTTCCATTGTGATGCTCTTCTTGCAGGCTGTGAGAATGGCCATCTTTGAAAACCGATAAACTACCACAAATACACAATCATTTCGTTACTTGGTGGACGAAAGGCCAGACATGTAATCCATAGAGATGGATTCTCAAGGTCTCTTGGGAGTAGGAAGAGGGGTGTATAAGCCTTACTTCTTGATGGCTTCCCTGGAAATGACACAGGCAGTGCAAGATATGATATACTTGCTGATGTCTTGTCAAAGTTTTGGCCAATAAAAATGTTCTGTAGAATGACCACAATTTTCTCCATGCCAAAATGTCCTGCCATCCGACTGTAGTGAGCCTCCCAAATCTGCTTTGCACGCTCGCTTGTAGGAACACAGAGATGGCCCAAATGGCATAACAGTTTGTCATGAACGTGAAAATTGGTGACATTCGGGCTTGTACCCAAGAGCTGATAGGTGGTGGCAAAGTCTGGATATTGCTGATAAAATTGGGGCCACTCAGATGCCTCATGCCCACAAGAATGGAGCATGATGGTGAGTGCATCCACATGAGGTCGACCGAGGAATTCGATGACACAATTTGTGCTCCCTATCTTATACTTGATGTTGAGATGGAATTGATGTAGGTAGGTGGACCACTTTTGATGGCGGTCGTTCTGCAACTTCCCTTGTGTCTGTATAAACTGTAGAGGCTTGTGATTAGTGTGGATGATTGTCTCCTTTCCCATAATATAATGTTTCCATTGACGACATTATTTTACAATGGAATAAATTTCCTTGTCATAGGTGGGTTATTTCCAAACAGTATCTGAGAGTGTCTCACTATGGTATGCTACCTGATTACTGTGTTGAGTGAGAACTGTGCCTATGACATAGTCAAATGATTCAGTCTCAATCTTGAACGATTGTTGTAGATCAGGTAAGGAGAGTACTGGAGCTAAGCACACGCGATGCTTCAAATCATAAAATGCTCATTATTGTTCCTTCTCCCACAAGAAATTTTCCCTGCCACTACCCTTGGTCACATGGCTGAGGGACCATGCAATATGGGATAATCCAAACATGAACCATCGGTAGAAGTTGGAAAGCCACAAGAAGCTCCGAAGATCGGTTAGTGTGGTTGGGGTTGGCCAGTCATGGATGACTTGGATCTTAGTTGGATAAATATGTACCCCATGCTCATCAACAATGTAGCCCAAGTATTGGACCCTGTTCATGCCAAAGGAGAATTTTTCCAAGTTGGCATATAGCTTGTGCTTCCGCAGAGTGCTCAAAACCTATTGAATATGTTGCATGTGCTCCTCCCAAGTTCTGTTGAAGATGAGGATGTCATACAAATATACCACCACAAAAGAGTTGGTGAAGGGTCTCAACACATCATCTATCAACTTCATGAAAGTGGTTGGTGAATTTGTTAAGCTAAAGGGAATGACCATCCATTCGAAGAGACCTTCTTTAGATTTGAAAGTTGTCTTCCATAGATCAATTGGTTCGATGTGAACCTGGTGGTAGCCAAAATTTAGGTCAATCTTTCTAAATAAATTCCCCCCCTTGGGTTGGTTAAGAAGGTCATCAAGTTTGGGAATTGGGTACCGATTCCTGACTGTGATTTTGTTTAATGCTTTGTAATCAATGAAGAGCTGCCAAATCCCATATTTCTTCTGCACCAGTACAATCGTGCTTCCACAAGGGGATGAGTTGCGTCTGATGTGATCCTTTTGAAGTAGCTCTTGGATCTGACGCTTGATTTCATCATTTTCTATCAACGAGTGATGATATACTAGTAAATTAGGCATAGGTGCACCGAGGGTTAGATTAATTGGATGCTTGACTTGGTAGTGCGTCGGTACTCTGGTGGGTGAGGAGAAGATGTCTCTGTACTCCTCCATGATCCCTTCCACTTTCTTCTACTACAAAGAGAGGGTTTTTGTAGAGGCCACAAATGTGGCTACGACCTTTTGCTTACCATGATCACGGATAAAAAAAAAGATGAACTTCTCGGTATGTGAAATGACCTTATTGCATTGCTCAACAAAGATTAAAGAAATAGTAGTAGGTGGCGCTACCTTTGGTATCCTGTACAATTGTATACCCAAAGTAATAATAACACTGTGGGGTCTAGACTCATACACATAATGTCACTTCCACACATATGGTTTTCCTAAAAGAACATCACAAAATTCAAGGGGAGTAATATCACACAATACCTCGTCCTTGAAATACTTGATTTCGTAGGGTAGACGACACTGTTGGATGACTCAGAGATATATTCCTTGGCGAAGCCAGCCGATTGTGTAGAGTTGCGAGTGCGGTGTCATCGACAGGTCCAGTTGCTTGATGACCTCTGCTGAGATCAGGTTCTTCTGATTACCGCTATCGATAATGAAATGAAGTGGAGCCCCCTTTACCCACATCTATGATTGAAAGAGGTGTTCCCTTTCCTCTGGTTCTTCTGGTTTGCTTGGCTGGACTTTGGTGGTAGCGATAGTGTCACTGGGTTTAGAATTGATAATTCACTTCCCTCTTTCTGGATTTTATTTAGAGTTAGAATCTTCCTCTGACTCAAAATATTTTAGCTCAGCCACCGATGACTTCTTGGAGTAGCATTCTACGGTGTTGTGCCAAGGGATTTTATGGTATTCACACCATTTTCCCGTGTCCTTCTTCGACTTCTCATTACCCTTATTGTATTGTGGCTTGGACTGGTTGTCCTGAGAGTGACCATCTTTTCTCTGTCCCTTGTTTTTTTGGTTGGGGTTGCCTTTTCCCTACTTCAGTTGTGAGGAGTTTGTAGATCCAAACTCTCACCTCTTCTACTTAAATTCCTGCCCGATCTTGACAACATATCTATAAGTCATACCCAATGATGCGATTTCCAAAAAATCCATTTATTTTTGAATGTATCTATGCAGACATCCACAGTATTTGAGCACCATATGTCACTCAAAGTCTTTGATACCCAATTTGGTGCACAAGGTATGGAAAATATTGGTGAAATATGGTATTATTTGGTCCCTTTCCTGACGTAGGGTGGTCCATCTTGTGTAATGGTCCTCGTAGCTGAGAACATGGTAGTATTGTTCTTTAATGACATCCCTGAGGGAATCCAATGTGGGGGTGACTGCAAATATTGCAGATTCCTCTATGGCCCTTTGTTCAAAGTAAGTATCCCACTATTCCTTAACATGGGGGATGACCTTGAGGAGTGCAAAAGTAATCTTTTCCCTGTCGGAAAAATTGTGGACCAAAAAACACCCTTCAAGCAGATTCAACCATTTATCTACAACATATGCATCTATCAGTCCTTCAAATAATGGGATATAAAAATATACATGTACCTTGAAGGGGGTTGCATGGCCGCTTGATGAAGATGGGTCTCCTATGGGCAACCATCGAAGGATATGTGCAAAGTTGTCCATCATTTCGTTCATTTTTCGTGCAAGGGATTCCTCGAGCCACATTTTAAAATGATCTCCTTCTCTGTCATATTTACTTTTGTCCCCCATGGGTTGTTGTCAAGCTCTGCGTGGCCGATCTTGCAAAGGATATATTGGTTAGAATCCCAACTTCTTGTACCCAGATCTTGTCGGGGACATGCACAAAGAAAAATAAATGAAGATCAGATTGCTCTGATACCACTGATCAATATTTATGAGCAGAACAAAATGAATAACAAAATGAATACAATAACACAGAGATATGGAGAACAATAATAGATATCCAGTGAATAATAACTTCTATTGAATAAATGAAATAGGCCGAAACTGTAAAATTGCAGAACTGAAAACAACTTGCTCGAATGGTGGTAGATATCTCTGAGAAGAGATGTGGCTACTATGCACATCCGTCTGAGAAGAATGATTACAATTATGCTCCAGAGGCCTTTTTAACATTACTCATGAATGTAAAAACCCTAGACATCCAAAAACCTAACCCTAGGAGATGAAACACCAAAATTTATGTGGGCCTCGATGGGTAAGTTGGTACCTCAACTTCCCGGGGTCGTAAATTTTGTGTACAACCTTCGTTTTAGGCACATGATAGCCCGTTGGAAAGGTCTGCTCGACAACTACACATTATGCCATCAAAATTTGACTCCATCTACCGTTTTACTGTGGAAATCCAAAAAACCATTATTTAGGGTCCCAAAATGATCCTTGAAGTAAAAACAAATGTGTTGACATGAAAACATAAAAAATAAGACAGTTGGATTAGGTGGGAGGCCACCAATATCCACCTGGAAGCTATGTAGGGATTCAGACAACCCCAAAAGTGTAGAACCCACAATAACAAAAAATTACAGAAGAACATGCTAAACTAAAAACTATCATAGAGCTAGTTGGAATAGGTGGGTGGCCACCGATATCCACCTGGATCACCAATGCATACCATACCATAACATAAAATTTCCAATTCATACCATACCATTTCCATTTCCATTGCCAATTCCAATTCCAATGCATGCCATACCATACCATACCATTGTCAATGCATACCATACAATGGCAAGGAAATTCATACCATTTCCAATTCATACCATTTCCATTGCCAATGCATACCATAACATACCATTTCCAATGAATACCATACAATGAAATGGCAAGGCAATGCATGCCATTTTCATTGCCAATGCATACCATACCATAGCATACCATTTCCAATGCATACCATAAATGGAAAGACAATAAATACCATTGCCAATGTATACTATTATCATTTCCAATGCATACCATACCATTGCCAATGCATACCATACAAGGCAATGGCAAGGCAATTCATACCATACCAATGCATACCATTTCCATTGCCATTGCCAACACATACCATGCCATAGAATATCATTGCTAATGCATACCATATCATACCATTGATTGATGTCTTTAATATTATAGGGTTGTTATGTGTCATATTTCATTTAAACAAACATTTGTTATCTAAACCCTAGTTTAGGCTTTCATTTTCAACCCCCTTTCATTTAATGATTACTTGTGTTAAGGATTTTTATATTTATCCCGTTGTAACTTAGTTGATATCATTTATTGGCTTGGCGAGGCATGGAAATGTTATGGCATGACAATGGAAAGTTGTATTTATTGTTATATAGGTTCAAATGGGAAAATACATGACAAGGGATGGGAAGCTACATGACAATGGCATGGCATGGCATGGCTTGGAAAATCATGGCAATGACATGGCATGGAAATGATATGGAAATGGAATGGCATGGAAATGACATGCCAATGGAATTCCATGGCGTGTCTTGGCAAGGCATAACATTGGCATGGAAATGGCATGATATGACAAGGCATGTAAATGGCATGGCATGGCATGGCTTGGAAAGGCATGGAAAGTTTTGACAATGGCGTGGAAATGACAATGGCATGGCATGGAATGAATTGGAAAGGAATGACAATGGCATGGCATCAACAGGTTTATGGGATTGAGTTTGGGAGGGTCCTTTGTATCCTTGTGTGCTCTAACCCAAAAATTGGGTAAGAATGTGCATTAAACTCTGATAGATGGTGAAGGGAAAATAATAATGGTTTCAAGTCTCCCTGGAGGAATTTTGGTAGCATAACATTAATTTCTACAGTGTATCATGAAATGTAACCTTGAAACCTTTATTTGTAGGTGGAAAATGATACCCATTCTAAGATCTAGTTTCCATGTGAACTCTCTCGTTATATTGATCAAAATCAATAAGTTTAGTGGACATCATGGAAGATTGAATAAATGTTATTAATAATTGATGGGTTTAACAAAATTTACATATACCCACTACAAAATCTAAACAAACATGTGCATTAATGAGTCCTCTACTAGTCTTTTTGGCATTTATGAAGGGTTACAAATAAATCAAATAATTTAATATATGTTATGCATAGAAAGAGGGGAATAATGTGTGTTCCCTAGAAAATAACATTGAGCTGAAATTGTTAAGTGATTTACAATTATGTAGAAGATAAATGAGGAAATTTATTTCTATAATAAATTATTATAATATGTCATTTTTAAGGTCACAATATTTTCAAGTGACCACTATGTTGGTTTGGTACCTACTCTTCTATTAGTCTTGAGGATTCTTTATGGGGTATTTTGCTTCTGATTTACCCTCACAGATTGACCCTGGTTCAGATTTAATAAGATTCCCAACAAAATCCCTTTAAAACTATCGACCCCTCTGGTAAACCAGAAGACAACGTAGTACACAGAGTGTACTACACAGTCTCACCTGAGATAGCTCTATTGGTGGCTGCAATACTTAGGTGTTTTCAACCTGAGATTGAGCGAGATTTGTGGTTGTGCGTTGTAAACTTTATTCATTCAATATGACATCTAGTTATAACATTCATTCTATGCATGCATGTGGAATACCAGATCTACTTAGTACTTCATTCATCCAACATTCATCAATTAGTCAGACATAAAGATGCATTCATTCATTCACATAACACAGTGTTACTGTGGTTCACCCCCTCCTGGGATACATCCAGAAAGATCTGGCTCTCGAGATTTTATTATAGTTTAGAAATATATCATGCCGCGCGTGGTTACAATTTTAGTTCTCCCTCTTTCCCACCGGCTCCTCGATCCCTGCGAGGCTGACTAGATCACACCAAGATCATCAACCTGTGATCTAACCCTCGGTATCGAGTCACTCACTCCTTCCCTAGCTCACCATCTTAATGACTCATACAGTTCTTACAATTCTCTCTCTTCCTATCTCTCCGTGTGTGTCCTCTTTATCGGTCTCCCTTCTGTTGCCTACGTACTACTTATTTATATCCTTGTCTCACCAACCATTACAATGCATTAAAAAAAACCTAACCCTAGTGTCGCTAGGTCTTCTTTGCATGCGCGCTTCACCTGCTTCTCTTACACGTGCTGCTTTTCCTTCTAACTGTCTTTTCCTCCTTGCATGCTTTTCCTCAAAAAATAGCCTTTCTTCGTGGCTAGGCCTGCATCCACCAAGTTTAGTGGACATCATGGAAGATTGAATAGATGTTATTAATAATTGATGAGTTTAACAAAATTTACATATACCCACTACAAAATCTAAACAAACATGTGCATTAATGAGTCATTGACTAGTCTTTTTGGCATTTATGAAGGGTTACACATAAATCAAATAATTTAATATGTGTCATGCATAGAAAGAGGGGAATAATGCGTGTTCCTTAGAAAATAACATTGAGCTGAAATTGTTAAGTGATTTACAATTATGTAG
>ML798963.1:267545-278833 GCA_009831015.1 Picea engelmannii
TTTTTTATTTTTCTACACCCTAGATCTATTGTGCGAACCCTAGGAGGTGCGCCCTAGCCTATAGATCTACTCTATTGCTTGGTGGTGGACACTTGGCTTAGATACAAGAGAGGTAGGTTTTCCTCTCCAAGTATAAATAGATCTCTTTTCTCTCTCCCAACTCACCATATCTTGATCTATTGTTATGCTACTTGATTTTCCTCTCTCTCTTTAGTCATTCATTCCATCTCATTGTCATTCTATGCTCTAGGGTTTTGGGAGTATTCCTCTCCAAGACCATTTTCTTGAGTAATAGAATTTTGGAGAATATTTGGAGGACAACAAGAAGGGTAAAGCATATGCTTATTGTTCTTATGCATGGGAGGTAACATTGTTTTAGTATTGTTTCTAATTTCTTGCAACACTAGATCTTAGGTAAAGTGTTATCTAAGTAGGATTAATAGAGCGCATGCCTATTAGTTTATATATCTTGATGTTTGGGTTAAATATAAGTGTTGTTTAACTACAATACATCAACATATTATCTATTGTATGCTTGTGATTTGAAAGGATCTTGCAAGTTCATCTCTAGGGTTTCATTGGGAACTCCTTCTAGAAGGGAAGGGTCACTTGAAGCTTTTACAAACTCCAACTCTCTTGATCTATTGCTTTTCTCTTAATATTGATGTACATTCATGTCATTTTCAGCTAGCATATCATTTTTTGGATAGGTCAAAAATCATATAAATTCTATATCTTTTCTTGTGGAAAGTTCTTGCCCCAAAAGGGAAAGGGTTTCCTTAACTTTTATTGGTTTTGTGTAGCCATCCTAGCAAGTGAAGCTTGTTGTTTTTACAGGTGTATCAAATCTGGTTGGAGGCTCTTGGCTGCCCCAAAGAGACACACACAACACTTCAAGACCCCTTGGGGGAATTTGGTAGCTATCTCCAACCCCCTCCTTTCGTTTTCTAGATTAGAAGTGCACTTCTTCCTTTTTTTTGCTTGATTGTTTGAGCTTAAAGTGTAAGAGGGGAAGTGGTACAACCTCCCCTCTTCTTTGAGCTTGTGGGTAGGTACGATGTAGGCTAGATCTAGCCTTTTCCTTTATTTTTTGAGTTTTCTTCTAGCTTGGCCGCAAGGTTTAGAAGGTGTGGGCACCTTCTCAACCTTGGACGTGGGGTTTGCTTGATAGTTTGTAGATTAGATTGTAGCTTAGCTTACTTTCCTTCTTCATCTTTCATGGTTGTCCCTAATAACTAAAATCTCAAAGAAACTTAACTTAACTAAGCAAATAATAACTTAATAACCTATCTAGTTGGGAGAGGAATACCCCAAAGAGGTAAGAATAAGTGTTAATGCTTTTACTTTTGATGTGATGTGATGTGATCTAATGTTTAATATGTTCTTAATGATTATGTTCTATATCTATCTCATCATCTTAAGCCCATTGGGCAACACACTTAAAATACTCTATTTGGGTTTTGCTTAGTTTCATTTCAAGCTCATAATCTCTCTCTTATGCACATGTTTTAATCTTTAATGCTTCATACATCTTAAGGTGCTTAACAAGTAAATGCTTCATTGGTTTATTGTTTACATCTATTGGAAGCCATCTACTTGGGCTTGGAATGTGTTGAATGGTTAAGTAGGCAAACACATAAATTTTATTTCATCTCTTTAAGGAAAGTTGTTCTTGCCCTTGCTCTCTTGTTTTTTTCAGCAAACTTCTATTGTGCATGTTATAGCATCTTTAATTCTTTCATCCATCTCTCTTATTTTTCTTTACATGTGTTGACATTACTCATTGGTTTAAGCTTAAGCAACACATTAATAAAGCTAATAACAGTTTCGGCCATATCACTAAATTGCACCTAAAAAGTGCTTTAAAATCTCCTAAACACTTTAAAAACCACCTAAAGGTCTACCTAATCATTATATATACTTAATAGACTAATTTAGGGTACCTTAGACCACCATCTTCACCATCTAAAATGGGTTTGAGGAAAACAACGGAGGGTAGTGGCAGGGGACTGTCTCGTGGCGCACCAAGTGTGTGTCCTCTCCGGGAAGTACTCTTACTGTCAGGGTTGACTGGTTCTACTAGGGTTGGCCTCGTTGCCATACTATCTTGAGCATCCAACAGTTATTTGGCAACAAGAGGAGGAGGCTTTGGTGAAAGCGAATAAAATTTGTAAATCTTAAGAAAAGCCTAACTATTAAACCCTTGACCAAATCTAATAGAATACTTGGGGCGCTTAATAATTAAGAGTGTAGATTGTCTCCAATACTCTTCATAATAGTTGTGTTTAATTCTCTTAAACTTTGGAATCTGTTGATGAAGTAATGTATTGATGATGATCTCATATATGTGGTGATGTGATTTGATGCTTTAATCTTTTATATCCTGCACACATAGAAGATAAACATGGTTAGTTTGCTTTGTATAATTTGTATCCTAGCATTCTTTATTGTAAGTAATTGTACATAATATTATTCATTGGTTTAATTGATTCTTTGTAATTTTGTAAGTAATTTGTAATCTTAGTTGACCTTCACGGACATCTTAGGCACTAGTCTAGTCTTAGTTGACCTAGGGAAAATGCTTGTCTCACATGCTAACCCTTGCACATTGCATTGTTGCCTTAGCATCTTAGGATTAGAATCCCCTCTAACCTTAACAAATTAAAATTAACTCCTAGAACCTAACTCTAACACATCTAGTAACTAAGGTCTACTCCCTTTGGCTTCCCTAGGAGTAAGCCTAGACAGAAGAGGTTCTAGTCAAAGTGACAGTGTGGGCTGTGAACCTAGGCATTGTGCCTCCAAGGACACACTAAGTGAGTCGGACTTAGCTCACGTTTGCAAGTGTGTATAAGGATGAAAACAAGCTCAACGGATAAAGGACAGTTACAGAGATGTCAATAAGGGCACACTTGGCTACAAGGTACCTTCTATCCAAAGCGGCGCAGTGCGCCTCACCTGCAAATTGATCACAGGGAATTTGGTGCGAAAGAACTGACCCACCCAAGTGACTGGATTTGTAGTCGACCTTGCAGTAAAGTGCGTGGAGGGCCTACAAATGAATTGGGCGAAGTACCTTGTGAACCAATTGGAACTGGACTGCAAAGAAGCGCAAGATCAAGGATACGAGTTCCATTTTAGCTGGCTTCGAATCCTGATCACTTTCATTGCATGGGAGATGTCGGAAGGTGCGACCTTCACGGACATTGAGCCCTTTGAACCTCTGGTCGTGAAGTTCAGTACACTGTGGTACTCAAATGACATGAATAAAGAATGGTAGTCAAATGCCGTGTTCCAGACATATTACAACCAGTTGAAGGTAGACATCCAGTTCGAGCCTCATATGACCCTGAATACCCTCCATAGGTTTCGGCCTTTAATGAAATTCAGCACGGACCGCCACTTTATTTACATCACAGTGCACACGGATGGACATAAACAACAACTGCAATCATACTACAAGTTGACGTTGGATGACTTGGAAGAGATTACCAAGGAATGGTCAGCATACCTTCTTGTTCCAGCAGACCATGTGGAGATATCCTATATTGACAGTCCATAAGTAGCGCTTGATACACCTGGACCCAGTACAACAAAGAAAAATGAAGAAGCCCAAGACATAGACAGTACCTCAAACAAGACTACTTCCATATCACCTGAACAAGGAGGTGATGGCGGAGAGATAGATGGTGCAGAGGTTGAATAGAAGAAAGGCGAGGTTACATCGCCTAGAGACGAGGAGGACCCCTCAAAGAAAAGGAAGGGTTCCCCACTGAAACCCTCCTCTCGGAAGAAAGTGAAAGCAAGTAGGACCAAATTTGAGACTACCCTCACATCAGGTGACTTCAATTTCATTGTTGCAGCCCTGAATGATGCTTCATTGGAGATAGAAGAGAAGCAAGAAGCTAAGAAGGAGGAGGTATTCCATCAGATTAAGGACAAGATCCAAGGGGTGTAACAGGCACTACAGTCCAGCTGCACAGTCTCCATTGTGCCTCTGTCAGCAGGAACACCAGAAATGGGAGATGAGCCAACTCAACTCTACTGAATCGTTGATATAGTTGAAGCTTACCTTTGACGAGCTCAGGAAGAAACAACACAAGCCACCCAGGATTTGGCACAAGTACAAAGAGACCTTGTATAACAATGCAGTACTTCAGAACGAGAAAAGATTACTCTACAAGTGAAGTGGGATGAAGAAAAAGCACAACTGCAGCAAAGTAAGGAACAGTTGCTCGCCGAGCAACTCGAAGTAAAGGAAATGGTTCATAAAGAACTTCGCTCTGTGATAGTTGTAGAAGTAAAAACCAAAGAATGAGTTCCACAGAGGTGGCACAACTTGAAGAAGTGATCCAGTAGCTCCAACAGTGCATAGCAGACTTGGAGCTCTGCATTGTGCTCGAGACCCCTCAAGATGTAAGAGACCAAAGGGAAGCAACTACCCGCAACACAGTTGACAGACTAAAATCCCTTTCCCTGGAGTGCAAGAAGCTAAGTAACCGCAACACCCAAACATACGAGAACATCACTGAAAATCCAGAGTTATAGACATTGGAGTCACAACTCCAGGAAGCAAAGCAACATGCAGACACACTACAGGCGCACCTGAATGCCCTGTCAACCGTGGAAAGAATGAAGCGGTCTCAAGAGAAATGCACCGCCCAAATATAGATCCATACAATTCAAAGTAGAGTGATGGAATTTACTCAATGACTTCAACCAGTACAAGATAAAGCATTCCAGTTATTCATAGAGGTTGAAAGTCGAGGAGCAGAGTTAGAACAGGTTGTCATTGTAGCAGAACATCGCCTAGAAGGGCCTGTGAACGACACAGTGATCCAGGAGTTCATCAAGCAAGAGGCCGTAGCACAACAGTAGGTCAAAGCATCTCAAGCCAAGCTTGAGGCGTTCGAGGTAGAACTAGTCAGCCTAGAGTGACTCAGGACGAGTCACAGGTGAATGTTGGGGGCCTCTTGGTCCTTGACCAAGTTTTGGGAGATTATTGGTCATGTTGAACCATTTTGGACTTCGACAACCTGTCGAAGGAGGACCGCAAGACGAAGCTGAGATCACGGGATCTAAGTCCCTTTTTGGGTCCTTTTTGGGTTTTGAGAATATGTAATGGGATTGGGATGTCGGCCCATGGGTTTACCCATGCTTAGGCCTAGTTTGTAAAGTATAAATAGATGTCTAGGAAATGTAAGAAAGGACCGAACGATAGGTTGATGAGCTAAGTGATAGATCTATGTGATTGAAGGGTTGTAAGTGCTTTGTGCCTGTGTGAGACTTGCAAAGCTAAGTGCAAGTCATTGTAAGAAGTTGTGGAAGGATTTGTGCTGTAACGCAAGGAAGAAGGATCTAGTGAGCTGTGCAAATCTTCTGTTCTATGCAGAGTAAGGTTTGGATGGCTCTGTGCATGTAACCTATTGAAGAAGATAATAAAGAAGAAGAGTTGGTGGACGTATCCCTAGGGTGGGGGTGAACCACGTAAATACTGTGTTATGCTGCTTTGTGGCTTGTCTTGATGTGTTCGCTTGTTATTTACTAAGTGCTTTGATATGTTTAGATAGATCTACTTATTCTTTGTGCTTATGATATGCGAGAATGTTAGATATGATCTATATGATTATGCTTAGTGCTTGATATGCTCGATCTGATCTATTTACCTATTATAAGTGCTTAAATATGTTAGACCAATATGAATGCTAGGAAGCTCTATTCTATCAACGAAGTGGATATTGATTTCATATTGAGGAACTGATGGTGTTAAGTGCTCTATTAAGTAGTATAATCATATATCTGTGTCCTAGCTAAGGTTGTAGACATCTGAGTCTTGCAACCACCCCTACCTCTACCTCAGGTGAGACTTCATCTGCTTCGCAGGTGTTGCTGAAAGGGCCGGTAGTTAAGGTTTTGTTGGTGCGTTGTTGTAGCATTGAACCCTGGGTCTGCCCCTGTGCCAACATTCCCTTTACATATCCAATGTCAAAATCATATTCCTGCACTTTGCTCACCCACTTTGTTGCCTCTCATTCAGGTCTCGTTGCTCCAAGAAATATCTCAAGTTGTTGTGGTCAATCCTAACCACAAAGCGTCCTCCCACTAGATACGTTCTGAACTTGGCTAATGCATGCATGATAGCCAACATCTCCTTATCATAGATCAGATAGAGATTCTATGGCTCCTTCATATTTCTTCTCTCGAAAGCTATTGGGTGTTAATTATGCATCAACACCGCTCCTATCCCCTCATCATATGTGTTACACTCCAAGAAAAAAGGTTGTGTGAAACATGGAAGTTCTAATAGTGAGAAAGTACTCATCACCTTATTCATTTTTTCGAATGTTTCTTATGGCTCCTCTGACCATCAGAACACTCCCTTCTTGGTGAGGTTTGTCAGTGGTGCACACAATTATGAAAATCCCTTCACAAAGCGCCTATGATAAATTCATATCCTGAATAATCCTCATAGCTTCATAAGTGATCTAGGGGTGGCACAATATAATATCATTTGGATATTCTCCTAATGTGCCTTCACTCCCTCGACACCAATCATGTGCCCCAAATAGAGGATTTTTGTTAGCCCAAACTCACACTTTGCCTCCTTGGAAAAAAGTGACTACTCCTCCATAATGGTGAGAATCTTTTCCACGTGCTTCAAATGTTCCTACCAAGTCCTATTGTAGACCAAAAGATTGTCAAAGAACACCAGTAGGAACTTCCTCAATTGTTTGTTGAAGATATGGTTCATACATGATTGGGAGGTAGCAGGTGGGTTATTCAACTCGACGGGAATGAATAGAAATGCCTAATGCCCAAAGTGACATATGAGTGTTTTCTTATGGATGTCCTTCTCTCTAACCCTGATTTGATGGCACTCATATCTAAGGTCAATCTTTAATAAGTACACCGCTCCATGTAGCTAATCTATCAATTCATTGATCCTGGGTATTGGGTATTAGTTCTTGATGTCATTCTTGTTTAATGCCTTGTATTCAATGCACATCCTCATCGTGTCATCCTTCTTTTTCACCAATACCACTGAAGAAGCGAAGGGACTAGAACTAGGCCTAATGTGCCCCATCTCCATCAACTCCTTTATGTCCTTTTCTATCTCATCCTTGAAATTCTTTGGATGTCTATATGGTGTGGTGATCATGGGATTCGTTCCCTCCTCTAACTCGATGACATGCTCAAATCACCTGTCAGGGGTCTCTTTGCTGGTAGTGGTCCAAACACTCTATCATGATTTCCAAGTAATGTCTCAATGTCCACATGATAGTGTTTTCGATCCTGTGATGGATTCTCCATGGTGATTAAACATTATCCTTACAAGCCACGTCGCCGTGTCCAAAAATATCCTCCATGAGTTTGTTTGACAGGATCCCGAGGACTCCTGTTGACATACCTCTCAATATAAATCACTGACCTTATTTGTCCCTAAAATCCATCCTCATGTCCTCATTGTTCATGTGGATATCCCCCAACGAGTGCAACCATTGGACACCTAATACCACATGGGTGTCTTCCAAGTCTACGACATAAAAGTCACAGGTCAACGTGTAGTTTCCTAATGTCACATCCAATCCCCTAATCCTCAGAGTACATGTCATGTTGTACCCATCTGCAACTACCACATCAAAACCCTCAAAATAATCTACATGGATGTGCCTTATGGTGGCAAGTCTTGCATCAATGAAGTTATGGGTGGCCACACCATCGATTAGTGTTGTAACTCTTTGTCCCTGTAAAATTCCTCTTATTTTGAAGGTGTAATACTTGGGAACTCCTAAAAGTGTGGAAATGGTAACTTTCTTGACCCCTTCCTACAATTGTTCCTACATTGTAACCTCAGGGTATGATGGCTCTTTCTCACCACTGCCTTGTCTGTTATCCTTTGCATGAACTACCTCATCTTCACCATCATCATCCTCATTGGAAAGTACCTCTATGTGTTGATATTATGGTAGCTGCGGGAGGTATTTACCCCCACGTGTAAACCTGACGAGGATAGAATACTCCAGGAAGCAATAAGAAACCCTAATGAGTTGGGTAGTAACCCTAGAAGATTTGTCGGCTCAAGAAGATAATTTATATTAGGTTATTAGACTCCAAGAGAAGAAGTTGGCCAAAAATAATAATATATATTGAATATACAGATACCCAGAATAAGAAGTCGGCCCAGGCAGTTAGCCAGAATTAGTATAAATACAGGAGGCCAGTTCTCATTCTGGCAGGCAGTCTCATTATTGCAGAGAAACACTTGTGCGCACTGTAGTTGCCCAGTTTCTATGCAGGTTTGGAGGAGAGTTGTCGTTGCAGCTGCTGCAACTAGAAGTTATGCTTGGACTATCTCTTGTCTAGGGTTTGGACTATCTGATCAGCTCTTGTTGGCACGCTATCCTTGGGAAAGGTGCGCTACCCTGTGTTTGGCTATCTATCCTAGGGTTTGATTCCAGAGTGATTCTCTGTCAAGGTTAAGGTGCTCGGAGGGTGGCTTCGACCTATATTTGGGTGACAAGGGTATTGTCAATGGTAAAACGAGCACATCCACTTATATTCTAACAGGTTATGGGCTCACACCTCCTTCATTCAATCTAACCACTGGAAGGAAACATAGCCGTGAGGATATTAAGCTCGTTGAAGAACTGTCACTAGGGTTTCTAGCAGGAGCAGTTACCATAGCACTGCAGCTAGGGTTACTAGCTGGTGCAGTTGCATAAACCCTAATCCTCTTGTTCAGGCACCTTAAGTGAAGGGATTGACCTAATCTCTAGACAGATCAGTGCACCTTAGCCTAGCGCATCTCCTGGTACTCTCAACAGTCCAAGACATCAAGTTTGAGTTTTTTGGTCAAAACTAGGGTTTAACCAAGTCAAAGCAGCCATGACTTATTCTATGAAGTCAGAGAACAAGTTAGATGGAGTTTCTAACTTCAGAGCATGGAATACAAGGATTGACCTCATCCTTGCCAAGAATAAAGTGTTGGATATCGTGAAAGGAAAGATCGTGAAGCCAGAGTTTGAAGAAGGAAAAGAGAAGGAACCACAGAACATTGCAGTTATGGAGAAGTTCAAAGACGGTGACATCAATGCCATGAGTATCATAGTGGAATCTATAAAAGACCACTTGATACCCTAAATCTCCCATCTTGACTCATCAAAGAAGATGTACGATGCCCTAAAAACCCTCTTCTTAGTCAAGAACATTGGACAAATAATGAGTCTGAAGAATGATCTCCGTGACATGAAGATGAATGATGATGACAGAATAACATCATACTTTGTGAGAATATCTCAATTAAGAGATCAACTACAAGCCATTGAATAAATCATTGCAGAAAAGGAATTGGTAAACATAGTACTCAATGGTATTCCCAAGACGTGAGATGCATTTATCGCAAGCATGGACACAAGAAAAGAGTATCCTACGTTTGAAGAACTTTGGACTTGTTGTGCTTAAGAAGAATCAAGGATCAATGCAAAAGAGAAACCTCAAAAGAGGTACAATGATCAAGCCTTCACAACAAGATTCAATAATTTCAGGAACAAAAGGAAGTTTGGTTCAAGGAGGAAGCCAAATCAAGAGAAAGATATTTCAGAAGTACAATGCTTCAACCGTCAAAAGTATGGTCACTACAAGAATTATTGTCTCGAGATAAAGAAAAGGAAGGGGACACACGAAGCATCAGTTGCCGAAGAAAAGGAACCTACAAAGAAAACCAAGCAGAATGAAAGAGACTTCTTCTTCTGAAGGTAACAATACTCTTCTTAGTTCTTGTACATATCTTGTTTGTATAATCTCTATACATATCTTGTATATCTATCTCCTAGAAGATAATATGTTCCAAGAAGAACTATAACTAAGGAAGACCAATAAGATAAAGATTTCTATAATTATACAAGTCAGACAATACACATGAAAGGATGAAATAGAAACAAATCACGTGGAAGATATTACAAAAGACTTAGAAGAAGCAAGATAGAAAGAAGTCAGCAACCAAGACAAAATTGAAGAAAGACCTATAACATTGTGTAGAAGAGAATAAGGATGTTGACGAAAGCATGGACTCTCCTAGATGGAGGGAGCTAATTATATATCACCAAAAGGAAGAGCATGCATTCATACATGAAGCAAGGATTAGGAGGGAGCTAATCCTCTGATCCATTGAAGATGATGAAGTATATATCCATGGCAACCAACATGAAAAGAAGTACGTGTTTAGTTCAACCTTAGAAGAAGACCTCTTTGAAGAGAATCTTTAAAGTATTCCTAGTTGTCCATCCACATCCGTGATCCTATGATGAAAGAAAGAAATGGAATCTTTAGGGTATGGAATCTACACCATGGAACCAAGAGCTAAAGAAAAACACAAGGAAGAAACATGAAGATTCCAAGAAAGAGAAGCCATAAAAACTAGTCATTGTATCGAGAATCACAATACTACCAGCTTGATATGAACTCACTAAAAGAAATAAAGAAAAGGAACTGAAAATCGTGATGAAGAATAATGTATGGAAGACTTATGAAATAATTGCGAGATCTAGAGGTTCTCCCAGATGGAGGGAGAAGACTATGATGATTACTTGTTCCAGTAAACCAGACATATCTCTACATGAGTCATTATATCATCCACAACATCCATGAGTCGGAGTTCTACATCAGATAAATGCAAAGAATGTTCTCCAAAGAAATTAAGCAAAGAGCATACGAAGAGCAATATCAAGACTTTGAGGCATACTAGAAAGAGACCCTTGTATGCAAATGGAAGAAAATAACTTGGTGGAAAACCTCCAGTGCACAGCAGAAGCATGGTGAAGATTTCCTATAACAAGATATTGTATCAAGATGATTACTCAGAAGATCAAATCTCACGATGATAGAAGAAGTGCCACATGGATATGTTTCAATTTTCCAACAATGATATATTTTATTGATCAGAGCTACACGAAGCCTTCAAAGAAGACCAGTGCTCCAGAATGAAGTACATTTGAAATCAAGAATTACATTATCTGTGATGAAGTTAAGAAAGGAGAAAGAGGTTCTCCAATACATATCTCCACAGATGAGTAGATAAACAGACATCTTGGTAAAGATTCTGTCCAAGATAAAAGAGTTTGCATACTCAAGCTGGAACTCATGGAGACAAATTCCTTATTGAAAAAGGAAGAGATGACTCCCAGGTTTGGAGGGAGCATTGATATCTATTGATTTATGGATAATCATTTTTCAGTTCGAAAAATGGTCCAGGATGAGCAGTTTCCTTTCCAGTTCGGAAAGTGGATTGA
>ML798963.1:287503-301986 GCA_009831015.1 Picea engelmannii
TATTTAATGTTACTAAGTAATTAAACTATTTGTCTTGAAATTGTGCAAATTCATTTTATCAAAAAATCTATTTACTATTTTAAAGTGATGAATTATTAAATAGGTTAATTAAAATGGATTTTCATTAACTTATTCAAATTATGCTGTATGAATAAGTGTTATAAAATCTTAAATGTCACTTAAACATTAACATTATTTATTTGTCTTAAAACTGTTTTTTATTCATTCTCTATATCAATTTTTCCAACATTTTTAAAGATTACAATTAAAAAAAACCTTAATTAGCTTAAACATAAATACCAAAATGGTTTTGTGAATATACAAAAGATTAAATCCATTCTTAATATACATTAAGCATAAATATTAACTTATTAACAACATACTTTTAATTATCTATTAACCATGGAAGACACTATAATGTGTATCTAAGTTCACATAACTAAAACAATACACTTTAAACATGTTATTATTATAATATAAATGTTTCACAAATAAATAATAATAATTTATTTATTATTATTATAATATAAATTTTTACATATAAGTAACCATAATATATTATTCACAATCCCAAATGGTCATACACATTTCAATAGTCTACCTAACTTTAGTGAAACATGGAATTGCACTGTATATATTGAGTATTAAAATGTGGAACATTATAGACATTAAAAGCATTTTATTATTATAATATAAACGTTTTACAAATAAGTAATAATTATTTATTTATTATTATTATAATATAAACGTTTCAGTAACCATAATATATTATTCACAATCCCAAATTGTCATACACATTTCAATAGTCTACTTAACTTTGGTGAAACATGGAATTGCATTGTATATATTGAGTGTTAAAATGTGGAACATTATAGACATTAAAAGTGGAATCAACCAAAAAACAATGTCATACACATTTCAATAATCTACCTAACTTTGGTGAAATATGAAATTGCATCGTATATATTAAGTGTTAAAAGGTGGAACATTATAGACATTAAAAGTGAAATCAACCAAATAACAAGTGAAATCAACATCAAAGTTTTTGATACTATCTTTTAGAAATGTTAATGTTTTAAGGTAATAGTTTTATGCAATTTAAAGTGAAAAGTTAAAATAATAATCTATTATTTATGTGTAGATTAAAAACAAAATAAAAGTGAAAGTGACTACTCCATGTTTTTAAAAGTTGAAATAGAATTAAATAAATCTATATATTAGTAACTATTGACAATGGACTCTTCAAAACCTTTTTAAAATAAATTGATAAATAAAAATTGTCACATATATTAGTTCAATCCATAACACTTCAAAATATAATCCAAATAAAACACATATGATTTTCTAAACTTTTAAATAAAAAATTGTCAAAACTATCTAATATTATCTAATTAATTTTAACATAAAAAAAATTATTATTATATATTTATGATTAAATAAATAATATTATTTTATTAAAATATGAAAAAATATATAATTTAAAATTTTAAGTATATTAGATATTTTTTAATTTAATAAAAAATATTAAAAACCAAATAAAAATAAAATTTTCTATATTTTTAAATAATTAAAAAATAAACTTTACAAATTTTATAAATAAAAATTAAAAATGAGACAATATATTTATTTGAATCTCTAGCAAATAATAAGTCAATGGTTTATAGATATTGTATGTAGAAGAGATAATTTACCCATTGAACAACAGAAAAAGTAAATATATTCGCTTATCTCTAGCAAATAATAAGTCAATGGTTTATAGATATTGTATGTAGAAGAGATAATTTACCCATTGAACAACAGAAAAAGTAAATATATTCGCTTAGAACCACTATGGTATATGAATGTTTGCTTTATAAACTAAACTCCCCAAACAAAGTGACGAAGTGAAGGTTCTTATTTGTATATACATATAATTAAATATTAAATATTATTGATAAATATTACAAAATATCTATAATTAAGAAATATGAGTATTAAAAATCATTTGTGGGTTATGCAAACAAAATGTCATACATTGTAAGTATCGATGCCCACATAGACTATTTTGGGAATGAAATAGTGGATAAATACTTATATATTGTTATTAAAAAAATTATTTTCAATTTTAAATGTAGTGCATTTATTTTCATTTTGGGAGAGGTAGTAATTTAAGTGACTACTTCACTTGGTAATTTGTGGAAAAACATAAGTTTTTTTAATTTTAATATATTTTTAATTTGTGATAAATAGTTTTTAAATCAGATAAAATTAATCATATCATTGTATTTAGTCAATAAAACAATAGGAATACAATATCTAGAAAAGTTGAAAAAGTATTTTTATAATTATTGAAATTTTAGTTTAATAAATATATTTTATAACTATTGTAAAATTATAGCAAAATTATTTTATGTAAAGCAATTAATTGAAAGTCAAATCAATTTGACTCAAAAGCATAAACTTGAAAAATATGGTATATGTTAACATTTAAAATATTCAATTTCCCTACACGTATAAATAGAATACAATATTTCTAGTCTTTCTATTATGATTTGTATAACACTAAAAACATCGTTCCATAAAAGAATCAATGCATTTAACTTTACAGATCCATTGAGATCTAATAAACCCTAATTTCTAATAAAAGCTTGCCAATAACATGACAAATATTGTTTAGGAACAATTTCTTTACCTAATATCATGAATATCTCAAACTCTATGCTTGATTGGAATCTTTAATCAACCACAAAAGAACCTCAAACACTCATAAAAATTGTACATTTAGAAGTTTTAGTCTCTCAACATTAAAATTCTAGACAAAATGAGACAAGATTGTGAAAAATCAAGAAACACTAAACAATACAGTATGAAGAAAGAGAAGTATGCAGCACCAAAAGGAAGCCAGAGAAATAAGACTGTAAACTCACAATAAAAAAAAAATATCAAAAACAAAAAAATAATGCGCACATATAATCAAGAAAGAAAGGGAAAGCAAAATAAAACACAAAAAATATGGTTACAATGGAATTGATGTCGAGCCATTGAAGGCCTGTAACAACATACAAACAACATTTCGAACAATGCAAAAAAATTGTTTCTACCTTTCCTCTTATTCCCTCCGGGATGTTGGTTACCCTTAAGGTTCGTCAATTGCATGAAATGTATTTCCGATGACTGGGCGGGAGGAGACGAAGTCGTAGCTTGTCCCGCTCCAAACTGGTTGAGAGAGAAATTTTTCATCTAATTCATCACATAGTCTGCAGACTTGGCATGTGTTGAGCTTATAATGCCATCGGCATGGGGCCCAAGATTTTGTCTTGGATCATTGCTCGACCATGGTGCATCATGAATAATTTCATAGAGTATCCTAGATTGAGTGTATATAAGATCTAATTGTTGGGGTTTAAATATGGCCTCTTCCTCGGTCATTACCCCAGATGTAGAAACATCCTTCGAAATATATGGCAATAGGGACTTAAGGAACCACTCCAATAGAAATTTTGTAGGAATGTTAGCTTTAATCAACCACTTTCTTCTACGCCACTCTTGAATGTGATCCGAGATGTGGGTGGCTTTTTCCTAATGGAGAGTTGATAAAATATCGGTGTCGACGTTGTAATGAACTGATAGTTGAGAGTGGTTGAGAAAAACTAAGGCCAACTCATGGAAAGTTTGGTCTATGCCCCTCAGTATCTCGATGTACCATTTCACTGCAACTCCTGTAAGGATGCATTGAAGCAATCTCAAACGAATCGAGTCATCATTAAGAGAGTTCGATGAGCACCATAAATGAAAAGTCGTAACATGATCACCTGGATCCTCGCCACTCTTACCCTCGAATTTCATAATTTATGAGGGAATCTTGGTAGAGACTGGGGTCCATGTCAAATCATGACACACGGGGTTGTTCATTAATCTCGACAGATCTAGAAAATTCAGCATGGCCAGGAAAGGGATCCTTGGTTGTGGCATCTGAGACCATGCTTCTAGGAAAGAATGAATTTGAGAGAATGTGGGCCGAGGAGGGTTCTGGTAGACACCATGGCCCTCTCTAGTAGGATAGTATCCCCCTCCTAACTTATTCATGAAAGGATATAAAGGAATCATCATTGATGGGACCGCTTGCGAGGAAAAAACGGTATGATGTGAACTATCCATTTGAGGATATACATTTCCCCTTGATGAAGTAACTCTGTATGATGGGTTTCCCATGTTAGAAAATTGATTCCCCCCTGGACCAAAACTAGTATCGACATTAGATGTCAGAATGGAGGTCAACATGTGCAGAGTCATATTCGACAAACCAAAATAAAAAGGATTAGAGGTCAGAGGCATTGACTAAGCACTATAACCAGGCATCCCCTTTGAAAAGGTGTCATGGGGAATGGATATCGTTGATGATGAAGTCATACTATTCGATAATATAAAAGGATTTGTCCCCATGGAATGAGTTGAGCTCATGGACTGGGTAGCACTAATTGAGGGAGTCCCTGAAATCCAAGTAAACAATGACGAGGGAGTTGCAGGGACTCAACTAACCATATAGGAGGTTGGAGTTGAATCAATACACATATCTGAATCAACACTCATGATGGGATGATCGTTAGCCTGAGCAATGGAGATGTACATACCACATTTATTAACTCTACGCCTTTTAGGAGGCAGTTTAGGTATCAGACCAAATTGTGGTAACTAATTCAAGAGCCGACAAGACCGGTGGGGAGGCTAGTATCGCTCCATGATGACTCAAAACTCATGACGCAATGCAAAATCCTAAGGAAAACTAATATACAAAGAGAACACTCCTAAATAAAACTAGAGGCAAATGCACACAAACAAGAGAGGGAGGTTGAAAAGGGGGATATCGAACTAAAGAAGGTATGCCTCTCACAGGAGGGGATTGAGACACCCAAACAATAGAGTAGAGGTAAAAAAATCAGTTATAAGGACCCTCATAGGATTCACAGCACAATCAGCCAGGCCCCTCCGAAGAGAAGATCCTCCATAAAGTTTGTGTGTTGTATGATCCCTATTTGACTCAAGCTAGCTACAGAATAACCCTTGTAAGTAACCTATGTGGATACCCAGGACATGAAACTAAGGTCATCGCAGTATAACCAATGCTCAGGAAAACAGTCGCAGGTCAATTCCACTGTGTGGGAAGGGTAGCTAAGTCTAAAGCTCAAGAAGCACCAAGGTACCCCAAGAATCCCCAAATTCGAATAGAACCCCATAAACATCTCTGACACTAGGAAAGTATTAGAGGGCTATCTCTGCAACCAAATTCATGCAACCTCATGCTTAACTCTAGTTTTAGTGGAGTCTCCCGAGAACACCAATTATACAATGGATTTCACCACTCTCTGGACAAACACCTCTGTTGAGTTTTGTAGCCTTGGAGAAGTTTACTCACAAAATCCTATTCCAAGGCCCTAAATCCTAAACTTGTTTGTATACCCTTAAAAGATAAAATCTCTCTAATAAATTTTAATTATTGAGCATTAATTTTAGTGGCTTATGTTTACTCAAGAGGCATAGTCATGAAACTAATGGTGTTATGACTCAACATATGAAAGAAGTGCATGTAAAAGCATTGCTAAGTACTAGTCTTGTTTTTCAAAAGAAATGGTATGCTTCTAAATGTTGTGCACAAGATGAAGACTTGCACCATCAATGGTTAGTGTAGAATACCTCTTACTCAGAGTAGAAACACCTCATACATGTTGTTGTCTTTCATCGCACTAGTCCTATATGACTTCAATTATCATAGAAGAGCAAATTGTACTTCATTGTATACATATACCTTCAATGGATTTTGAGACTAGACTCCACTGTGTTTTTTTCATGCCTATGACCAACTATGGAACATGTCTACTTTGTATTACCTATTCATGGCCATGGACAATTATCTTATATATACCAACATGGATCTGCAGTGTACTTCAGATTCACATCCATGTGTACAAAGTCAATTACCTGGATTATTTTCGTCATGAAATGAGAGAGAAGATATAATAAATAAATGTACGGATATATATCATATATCCAACAATATAACAGAGATATAACCATAAACAAAGAGATACAGTAATACACAATTTCTATTAATGAGCAAAATGCACAAAACTATAGAAATATAGAGTGAAAGACTCGTTAGAACAATGACATCTTATCTCTGAGAAGAGATGTGAAGGATATGCTCATTCAAAAGAAGATGATCATTACAATGAGGCTCCAAAGTTCTTTTTAACATAAAGAAAATCCAAAACCCTAACCACAGAAGATGAAAAGCCAATCGTTTTGTGGACCTCGTTTTGGGTAGTTTGGTGTATCAACTTCCCGGGGGCATAACCTTGGCATACAATATCCGTTTAGGGCGCATGATAGTTCGTTGGAAAGGTATCAAGAGAGAGCTTAATTTTGGGGGCTCAATTAGATCCTTCACCTATCATTAATGTACCCGATCATGAAAAAACGTCATTTAGGCCCTCAAAATGGCCCCGAAAGTTTGGGACCCGAAAAACTGCTAAAAATAGTAAGTTGCCAAAAAAACATTTTGAGCCAGTTGCAATAGGTGGGTGGCCACCGAGATCCTCCTCGATCAAACCTACCTCCTTAGGAATCAATGGTCTCCATTTCATTGAGTTCCTAGAGGAAAGGGGAAATTGTTTGTTGAATATGAATCTTGGCGAGTTGCTTGCCTTGCTGGGGAAGTTTCACTGCTTAGCTTGTTGAAGACTGTCACGAACTTGTTGTTGGCAGGGTTGAATCTGTTCAACCATCATGTTGTATCTTGGATTGACTGGGTAGTGTGTAGGTACCATTGTAGGTGAAGAAAAAATATATTATTTCTCTTCTACAATCGTCTTTTGTTGGAAAGAAAGGTCTTGGGCCAAGGCTGCGGTGGTTGAAGTGTCCTTCTGTTCACCTTTTGAATAGATTGTGAAGAGGATGAATTTTGCAGTATGAGAAATTAACTTGCAACACTATTTTTGTGGGATGGTAGTCAGAATTACCTCTAGTATCCTGTAGAGATGACTCCCCAGAGTAGCAATGACACTATGGGGTCGAGACTCATAAATAACATGGCATTTCCACATATATGGTTGTCCCAAAATAATATCATAGACATCCAGCAGGGAAATATCACATCATACCTCATCCTTGAAGTGTTGGATGTCGTATGACAATCAACATTATTGGTTGAAACAAAGATCTCATCCCCGACGAAGCCACTCAATGTTGTATGGTTGGAGGTGTGGTGTTGTCAACAATCCCAACTGTTTGACTACCTCTACTGAGATGAGGTTCTTTTGGATTTCGATATCAATAATAAAATGCAGCGGGGTCCCCTTCACCCACATATGTGAATGAAAAAGGCGCTCCCCCTCTTCAACATATATTGGTACTTTTGGTTGAATTGTTGTGGTCATGACAGTAGTAGTGGGGTATGTGTCGATGATCTATCTTCTTCCATTATTTTCTTAATCAGATTATGAATCAGGGTTCAACTCTTTTTCTTTGATCTCGACCACCAATGATTGTTTTGAGTGACATTCATCAGTGTTGTTCTAGGGGATTTTGTGGAAATCATACCACCTTCCAGTGTCCTTCTTCATCTTTATGTGACTCTTCTTTTCCTATGGCTTGGACTGGTTTTCAGGAGAATGTTTGTTAGGGTATTCTTTATCGTACTTTGGTTGTTGTGGATTTGCAGACCCGAACTCCCATTTTTTATGGTGCCTAAATTTCTGCTTGATTTTGACATCATATCGATAGGTCGCTCCCAGTGATGAGATGCCCATGAAATCCATTTCGGTTTGGATGTACCTATGTAGAGCCCGATGGTATTTTAGGACCAGATGATGCTCGAAGTCTTTGATACCCAACTTGGTGCATAAGGTATGGAAATTATTTTTGAACTCCAGAACTATTTGGATCATGTCTTGTTGCAGCGTGGTCCATCTCATGTATTGGTCATCATAGTTACCAATAGGGTAATATTGTTCTTTGACCACATCCACACAAAAAAACCAAGTGGGCTTGACCCCATATATTCCAAACTCCTTTGTGGAACTTTTCTCCTAGTAAGTTTCGCACCAATGTTTTACATGGGGGAGAGCCTTAAGGAGTGAGAAGGTGATCTTTTCCCTGTTGGAAAAATTGTGATCAAAGAAGTAACCTTCTAGAAGATTTAACCATTTTTCTAGGGCATTTGCATCTATCTTACCTTCAAATATGGGAATATAAAAATTTACTTGTACCTTGAAAGGAGCGATTCCTTAAAAGTGTGTGATTGATGAATACATTCACGTTGTTATTGGGAGGTGTCGAAGGATGTTGGTAAAATTCTCCATCATTTCGTCCCTCTGTTGCGTTAGAGCTTGCTCAAGCAATAGATTAATAGAATATTATGCTCCATCGTTTTTCTTTTCTTCCACCATGTAGGGTTTCTTGGGTGTGTGATAGAGATTTTCCTCAAGATAGACAAGATTGAGACCCAAATTTCTATACTCGGACCTCGTCGAGGACATGCACTGAAAAATGATCAAGAGCAGCCTGCTCTGATACCACTAATATGGATTATTTTCGGCATGAAATGAGAGCAAAGATATACTAAATAAATGTGTATAGATATATTTGATATCCAATAATATAGCAGATATATATCAGAGATATAACCATAAACACAGAGATACAATAATACACAATTTCTATTAATGAGTGAAATGTAGAAAACTGTGGAAATACAGAGTGAAAGACTTGATAGAATAGTGACAGCTTATCTCTGAGAAGAGATGTGACAGATACACTCATTCAAGAGAAGATGATAATTAAAATGAGGCTCCAAAGGCATTTTTAACATAAATAAAATCCAAAACCATAACCTCGGAAGATGAAAAGCCAACAGTTTTGTGGACTCCGTTTTGTGTAGTTTGGTGTATTAATTTCCTAGGGGCGTAATTTTGGCATATGATCTCCGTTTGGCATCAAAGATAGCTCATTGGAAAGGTATCGACGAGGAGATTCATTTTGGGGGACCAATTCAAGCCTTAGGGCATCATTGAGGTGCCCAATCGTGAAAAAACATTGTTTAGGCCCTCAAAATTGCCCCAAAATTTTGGGACCCAAAAAACTCCTAAAAATAGTAATTTTCCAAAAAATTGTTTTGAGTCAGTTGGACTAGGTGAGTGGACACCAAGATCCTTATGGATCAATTATCCCTCCTTAGGATGCAATGGTATTTATTTCATTGAGTTCTCGGGGGAGAGGGGAAAGCGTTTGTTGAATTTGAATCATGGTGAGTTGTTTTCCTTGCTGGGGAAGTCACACTACTTAGCTTGTTGAATATTTTCACAAACTTGTTGTTAGAAGGGTTGAATCTGTTCAACCATCCTTTTGTATCTTGGCTTGATTGTGTATTATGTAGGTACCATTGTACGTGAAGAATCAATACCTTCTTTCTCTTTTGCAATCTGCTTATGTTGGAAAGAAAGGTCTTGGGCCAAGGTTGCAGTGGTTGTAGTGTCCTTTTGTTCACCTTTTGAATATATTGTGAAGAGGATGAATTTTGTAGTATGAGAGATTACCTTGCGACACTATTTTGGTGGGACAATAGTTAGAAGTACTTCTAGTATCCTGTAGAGATGACCCCCCAGAGTAACAATGATAGTACGGGGTCAAGAATCATAAATAGCATGGCGCTTCCACATATATGGTTGGCCCAAAAGAACATCACATACATCCAACAAGGAAACATCACATAATACCTCATCCTTGAAGGGTTGGATGTTGTATGACAATCAACACTGCTAGATAACACAAATATATTGTCCCTAGCGAAGCCACCCGATGTTGTATGGTTGTGGGTGTGGTGTTGTCGACAATCCCAACTATTTGATGACCTTTGCTGAGATGAGATTCTTATGGCTTCCACTATCAACAATAAAATGCAACGGGGTCCCCTTCACCCACATCTGTGAATGAAAAAAGGCGCTCCCCCTCTTCAGGATCTATTGGTTCTTCTAGTTGAATTGTTTTGGTCATGACAGTAGAAGTGGGGTCTACATCGATGATTTGTCTTCTTCCATTATTTTCTAAATCAGATCCTGAATCAGGGTTCAGCTCCTTTTCTTTGATCTCGGCCACCAATGATTTTTTTGAGCAACATTCATCAGTGTTGTGCCAATGGATTTTGTGTAAATTGCGCCACTTTCCAGTGTCCTTCTTCATCTTTTTGTGACCCTTATTTTCTTGTGGCTTGGACTAGTTTTTGGAATTTTGTTTGTTAGGGTCGTCTTTATCATACTTTGGTTGTTGCAGATTTGCATACGTGAGACTCCCATTTTTTTTGGTGCCTAAATTTCTACTCGATTTTGACAACATATTGATAGGCCACTAACAGTGATGAGATGTACAAGAAATCCATTTCAGTTTGGATGCACCTATGCATATCCCCATAGTATTTCAGAACCATATGTCCCTCAGATTCTTTGATACCCATGTTGGTGCACAAGGTATGGAAAGTATTTGTGAACTCCGACACTGTTTGGCCCCTCTCTTGTTGCATTGTGTTCCATCTCATGTATTGATCATCATAGTTACCAATAGGGTAATATTGTTCCTTGACCGCATCCACAAAAAAATCCCAAGTTTGCTCGGCCCCATATATTCCAAAATCCTCTCTGGAACTTTTCTCCCAGCAGGTTTCCCACCAATGTTTGACATGGGGGAGAGACTTAAGGAGTGCGAAGGTGATATTTTCCCTATTGGAAAAATTGTGAACAAAGAAGTAACCTTCTAGCATATTTAACCATTTTTCTAGGGCATCTGCATCTATCTGACCTTCAAATAGGAGAATATCAAAATTGACTTGTACCTTGAAAGGAGAGGTGCCTCCAAAGTGGCTACTTGATGAATATGCACCTGCTGTTATCGGCAAACATTGAAGGATGTTGGAAAAATTCTCCATCATTTCATCCCTTTATCATGTGAGATCTTGCTCAAGCAACATATTAATGGAATCTTTTGCTCCATCATTTTTCTTTTCTTCTACCATGGAGGATTTCTTGGGTGTGTGAAAGTAATTTTCCTCAAGAGAGACAAGCTCGAGACACAACTTGTTATAGTCAAACCTCGTCAGGGACATGCACTGAAAAACGATCAAGAGTAGCCTGCTCTGATACCACTGATCTGGACTATTTTTAGCATGAAATGAGAGTAGAGATATAATAAATAAATGTACAAAGATATATCAGATATCCAATTATATAACAGAGATATAACCATAAACACAAAGATACAGTAATACACAATTTCTATTAATGAGCGAAATGTACAAAACTATAGAAATACAAAGTGAAAGACTCGCTAGAATGGTAGCAAGTTACGGATCGACGACCCTAAAACTTTACCTATCAATGCATTGGAATATCCTTTGTATTAGGAGACTTTAAAAACTTTCTATCGGTGCATGAAACAACCCTTTTATCATTAAAGCATGGACTTGCTTTTCATCAACACCCAAAAATATCTTTCCATTGGTGGTCTAATTTACCTTTTCCATCAGTGCTCTCAAATAAATTTTCTAGTGGTGGACTAACTCACCTTTGTAACAACGAACATACAAAATTTTGGTATCGACATGTTCAAGTTTCTTTCACCTCGACGCTCACCACAACGTTTTTACTTGGGCACATTGCTTTTACTTTTCCTTTGCACTCACGATGATTTTTCCTCATTAGTGCTTGGACTTACTTTTCATCAGTGTCTGAATAAATTGACATATCAATGCTCCAATTTATCTTTTAGCCCAATGATGAAAGTGATTTGACTTTGACAATCCAAACTATTTTAGTTCAAAATTGAGCTTTGGGACTTGATTTCTTTTTTGTTTTCTCAAGACTAAAATGACAACTAAACTACAATAAATGCATAAAATCAACCAAACCAAAAAATACTAAACATTACCTGCAAAATCAAAGAAAAGTGGTAAAAAAATTAGGGTGTGTTGTGTACTCAACACACTATTGGGTACTTTTTTGAAATTTTATAGTTAAAATTGTTTGTAGACAACTATAAGCTATATCTTTATTCTATTTTGGACTATGAGATTTTGATAAAAAATATTTTTTGATGCAACCTTACTATGAGCATTTGCTGCAACATTTTACTATTAAATATTCAAATTTAATATTTTATATCAAAATAATAATTATAATAACCATGAAAAACCCTATAATGTGTGTCTAAATTCAGATATCAATAATCATATGTATATTTTTTGAAGAAAAAAAAATACACATATCAACATTTTATTATTATAATAAAAACATTTTACAAACCATAATTTATTATTCACAATACAAAATGGTCATATACACCTCCATAGTGGAACATGGAATTTATCAAAAGTGTTAAAAGGTGGGACATTGTAGAAATCAAAAGTGGAATCAAGCAAAGAAAAAGAAGTAAAAAATCGTTGAAAAATACGTACCATAACAAAAGTAAGGTAGAGGATAAGGATTTTTAACATAGGTAGAGGTCAAGGATTTTTTTAGGAAGAGGCACATGGTATGAAGAATACAAGTAAAATACTTGATTTTATACCTGCACGACTTCGTGGCATAAGTTGTTTGAATGCCCATATTGGAGAACTTCAAATGAAAGTGACTAGAGAGCCATTTGGCACATGTATGAACCATGAGAATGTGATGATGTGAATAACATAGTAGCACCGATGAAGTGACAATATGTTTTAGAGGAAAATAATTGATTGAGAAATAATATTCTTATAACTACATATATGACTCTTTTAAAATCAAATTACAAAAGAATTAAACTTTTCTGTATATCCTATTATAATTGTTTTTAATCACATATCCCTATTACAATTGTTAATGTAAAAAATACAACTTTTTATAAATTATTGATGACCGTATATAAAAATGAGTTATTTTTCCAAGATATCAAAACATGTTCTATACTTCTTATATAATCATTACAAATTGTCATTTACAATATAAAAGATAGAAATAGGTTCTTCTTCTAAGATATTAAAACATGTATTATACGCTTTATATTACTATTACAAATTATCATTTGCAATATAATAGAAATGGGTTCTTCTTCCAACATATCAAAACATGGGTTATGCCCTTTATATCACAATTACAAATTGTCATTTGCAATACAAACCATCTCTTGAAACAAGTTCTTCTTCCAAGATTTCCATCAGCAATATACACCAGCCCTAGAAACAAATTGAGTTCTTATTTCAAGATATAAAAACAAGTGTTATACCTCTTATATCACCATTAATATAATAGAAATTATTTATTCTTCCAAGATATCAAAACATCTGTTATACCCCTTATATCACCATTTGCAATATAATAGAAATGCTTTCTTTTTCCAAGATATCAAAACATGTGTTATACCCCTTATATTAGCATTACAAATTGTCATTTGCAGTATAAACCATCCCTAGAAACGAGTTATTCTTCCAAGATTTTCATTTGCAATATAAATCATCCTTGTAAACGAAATGACTTATTCTTGAAAAATATCAAAACATTTGTTATATCCCTTATATCACCATTACAAATTATCATTTGCAATATAAATCGCCCATTATATCAACATACAATTTGCAATATATATACACTTGAACCAACATCCATACCCGACAATTTCAAACCTTTATCACAAATCTTACACAATACTCCCTCCATATGTTCCTTTATTTTTGAACCGTTATTCAATATAAAGAGATAAAACTTCAATTGATTATTGAACCATTATTCAATATAAAGAGATGAAACTTCAATTGATTCTATAATGTGGGGCAAATGGTGATAAAAGGTTCATTCAATTGATTCTATAATGTGGTAAAAGTGGTGATAAAAAGTGAAAATATAAAAAATGGTTGTCTTTCTCCTTGTGAACAACGTGCATTACTCCAACTTCTTAACATGGAAAATGTTGTACTTGTTTTCCATCTGGGGTTTCCTTAATTGACTACAAGTCTATATCCTCTTGAATCGATGTGATCACCATTATTGAATCTTTTCTTCATGGATGAATGATTTTCTTTCTGCTTGGATCTTTACATCCTTGGCAATTTGTATGCTTCCTACTGCAATGGTTATATATCTTTCTTGATTTTCTATTGCAACATTCAATTTGACTTTAGAGTGCAGATTCTTTCTCAAATACTTGGAGGAATCTCATGAATTTGTAACAAATTATCACAATCTTTTTATGAAATTTTTTCTCTTGGATTTGTCTTCAAACCCTATATGTAACATTATATAGTGATAATGATTTTCAATGAAGATTTCTTCATGAATATAAGAAAATTTGGTATGGTTATTCTCCCTTGAATTATTGTTTGATCTAAGTTTCAACGACATTTTAGAGGTCAACTAAGTGATTGTGTCTTTTTTCCTTGCCAAATGATTAGAAGGTTGATTGATCTATGCTTGGGCATGCAACTTTTTATC
>ML798963.1:302036-316193 GCA_009831015.1 Picea engelmannii
ACTATTTTTTATTCATTCTCTATATCAATTTTTCCAACATTTTTAAAGATTACAATAAAAAAAAAACCTTAATTAGCTTAAACATAAATACCAAAATGGTTTTGTGAATATACAAAAGATTAAATCCATTCTTAATATACATTAAGCATAAATATTAACTTATTAACAACATACTTTTAATTATCTATTAACCATGAAAGGCACTATAATGTATATCTAAATTCACATAACTAAAACAATACACTTTAAACATTTTATTATTATAATATAAATGTTTCACAAATAAATAATAATAATTTATTTATTATTATTATAATATAAATTTTCACATATAAGTAACCATAATATATTATTCACAATCCCAAATTGTCACACATTTCAATAGTCTACATAACTTTAGTGAAACATGGAATTGCATTGTATATATTGAGTATTAAAATGTGGAACATTATAAACATTAAAAACATTTTATTATTATAATATAAACGTTTCACAAATAAGTAATAATTATTTATTTATTATTATTATAATATAAACGTTTCACATTTAAGTAACCATAATATCTTATTCACAATCCCAAATTGTCATACACATTTCAATAGTCTACTTAAACTTTGGTGAAACATTGAATTGCATGGTATATATTGAGTGTTAAAATGAGGAACATTATAGACATTAAAAGTGGAATCAACCAAAGAACAATGTCATACACATTTCAATAATCTATCTAATTTTGGTGAAACATGAAATTGCATCGTATATATTAAGTGTTAAAAGGCGAAACATTATAGACATTAAAAGTGGAATCAACCAAATAACAAGTGAAATCAACATCAAAGTTTTTTATATTTACCTCTTAGAAATGTTAATGTTTTAAAGTAGTAGTTTTATGCAATTCAAAGTGAAAAGTTAAAGTAATAATCTATTATTTATGTGTTGACTAAAAACAAAATAAAAGTGAAAGTGATTACTCCATGTTTTTAAAAGTTGAAATAGAATTAAATAAATCTATATATTAGTAACTATTGACAATGGATTCTTCAAAATCTTTTTAAAATAAATTGATAAATAAAAATTATCACATATTAGTCCAATCCATAACACTTCAAAATATAATCTAAATAAAACACTGATTTCTAAATTTTTAAGTAAAAAATTGTCAAAACTATCTAATATTATCTAATTAATTTTAACATAATTATATATTTATGATTAAATAAATAATATTATTTTATTAAAATATGAAAAATATATATTTTAAAATTTTTTTATATTAAATATTTTTTAATTTAATAAAAAAAATTAAAAACCAAATAAAAATAAATTTTTCTATATTTTTAAGTAATTAAAAAATAAACTTTACAAATTTTATAAATAAAAATTAAAAATGAGACAATATATCTATTTGAATCTCTAGCAAATAATAAATCAATGGTTTATAGATATTGTATGTAGAAGAGATAATTTACCCATTGAACAACAGAAAAAGTAAATCTATTCGCTTAGAACCACTATGGTATATGAATGTTTGCTTTATAAGCTAAACTCCCCAAACAAAGTGACGAAGTGAAGGTTCTTATTTGTATATACATATAATTAAATATTATTGATAAATATTACAAAATATCTATAATTAAGAAATATAAGTATTAAAAATCATTTGTGGGTTATGCAAACAAAATGTCAGCATAGTAAGTATCTATGCCCACATAGACTATTTTGGAAAATGAAATAGTGGATAAATACTTATATATTGTTATTAAAAAAATTATTTTCAATTTTGAATGTAGTGCATTTATTTTCATTTTGGGAGAGGTAGTAATTTAAGTGACTACTTCACTTGGTAATTTGTGGAAAAATATAATTTTTTTAATTTTAATATATTTTTAATTTGTGAAAAATAGTTTTTAAATTAGATAAAATTAATCATATCATTGTTCTTAGTCAATAAAATAATAGGAATACAATATTTAGAAAAGTTGAAAAAGTATTTTTATAATTATCGAAATTTTAGTTTAATAAATATATTTTATAACTATTGTAAAATTATAGCAAAATTATTTTATGTAAAGCAACTAATTGAAAGTCAAATCAATTTGACTCAAAAGCATAAACTTGAAAAATATGTTATATGTTAACATTTAAAATATTCAATTTCTCTACACGTGTAAATAGAATACAATATTTCTAGTCCTCCTATTATGATTTGTATAACACTAAAAACATAGTTTCATAAAAGAATCAATGCATTTAACTTTACAGATCCATTGAGATCTAATAAACCCTAATTTCTAATAGAAGCTTGCCAATAACATGATAAATATTGTTTAGGAACGATTTCTTTACTTGATATCTTCATGAATATCTCAAACTCTATGCTTGATTGGAATCTTTAATCAACCACAAAAGAACCTCAAACACTCATAAAAATTGAACATTTAGAAGTTTTAGTCTCTCAACATTAAAATTCTAGACAAAATGAGACAAGATTGTGAAAAATCAAGAAACACTAAACAATACGGTATGAAGAAAGAGAAATATGCAGCACCAAAAGGAAGCCAGAGAAATAAGACTGTAAACTCACAATAAAAAATATCAAAAACAAAAAAACAATGCGCACATATAATCAGGAAAGAAAGGGAAAGCAAAATAAAACACAAAAAATATGGTTACAATGGAATTGATGTCGAGCCATTGAAGGCCTGCAACAACATACAAACAACATTTCGAACAATGCAAAAAAATTGTTTCTACCTTTCCTCTTATTCCCTCCGGGATGTTGGTTACCCTTAAGGTTCGTCAACTACACGAAATGTATTTCCGATGACTGGGTGGGAGGAGACGAAGTCATAGCTTGTCCCGCTCCAGACTGGTTGAGAGAGAAATTTTTCATCTAATTCATCACATGGTCTGCAGACTTGACATGTGTTGAGCTTATAATGCCATCGGCATGGGGCCCAGGATTTTGTCTTGGATCATTGCTCGACCATGGTGCATCATGAATAATTTCATAGAGTATCCTAGATTGAGTGTATATAAGATCTAATTGTTGGGATTTAAATATGGCCTCTTCCTCGGTCGTTACCCCAGATGTAGAAACATCCTTCGAAATATATGGCAATAGGGACTTAAGGAACCACTCCAATAGAAATTTTGTAGGAATGTTAGCTTTAATCAACCACTTTCTTCTACGCCACTCTTGAATGTGATCCGAGATGTGGGTGGCTTTTTCCTAATGGAGAGTTGATAAAATATCGGTGTCGACGTTGTAATGAACTGATAGTTGAGAGTGGTTGAGAAAAACTAAGGCCAACTCATGGAAAGTTTGGTCTATGCCCCTCAGTATCTCGATGTACCATTTCACTGCAACTCCTGTAAGGATGCATTGAAGCAATCTCAAACGAATCGAGTCATCATTAAGAGAGTTCGATGAGCACCATAAATGAAAAGTCGTAACATGATCACCTGGATCCTCGCCACTCTTACCCTCGAATTTCATAATTTATGAGGGAATCTTGGTAGAGACTGGGGTCCATGTCAAATCATGACACACGGGGTTGTTCATTAATCTCGACAGATCTAGAAAATTCAGCATGGCCAGGAAAGGGATCCTTGGTTGTGGCATCTGAGACCATGCTTCTAGGAAAGAATGAATTTGAGAGAATGTGGGCCGAGGAGGGTTCTGGTAGACACCATGGCCCTCTCTAGTAGGATAGTATCCCCCTCCTAACTTATTCATGAAAGGATATAAAGGAATCATCATTGATGGGACCGCTTGCGAGGAAAAAACGGTATGATGTGAACTATCCATTTGAGGATATACATTTCCCCTTGATGAAGTAACTCTGTATGATGGGTTTCCCATGTTAGAAAATTGATTCCCCCCTGGACCAAAACTAGTATCGACATTAGATGTCAGAATGGAGGTCAACATGTGCAGAGTCATATTCGACAAACCAAAATAAAAAGGATTAGAGGTCAGAGGCATTGACTAAGCACTATAACCAGGCATCCCCTTTGAAAAGGTGTCATGGGGAATGGATATCGTTGATGATGAAGTCATACTATTCGATAATATAAAAGGATTTGTCCCCATGGAATGAGTTGAGCTCATGGACTGGGTAGCACTAATTGAGGGAGTCCCTGAAATCCAAGTAAACAATGACGAGGGAGTTGCAGGGACTCAACTAACCATATAGGAGGTTGGAGTTGAATCAATACACATATCTGAATCAACACTCATGATGGGATGATCGTTAGCCTGAGCAATGGAGATGTACATACCACATTTATTAACTCTACGCCTTTTAGGAGGCAGTTTAGGTATCAGACCAAATTGTGGTAACTAATTCAAGAGCCGACAAGACCGGTGGGGAGGCTAGTATCGCTCCATGATGACTCAAAACTCATGACGCAATGCAAAATCCTAAGGAAAACTAATATACAAAGAGAACACTCCTAAATAAAACTAGAGGCAAATGCACACAAACAAGAGAGGGAGGTTGAAAAGGGGGATATCGAACTAAAGAAGGTATGCCTCTCACAGGAGGGGATTGAGACACCCAAACAATAGAGTAGAGGTAAAAAAATCAGTTATAAGGACCCTCATAGGATTCACAGCACAATCAGCCAGGCCCCTCCGAAGAGAAGATCCTCCATAAAGTTTGTGTGTTGTATGATCCCTATTTGACTCAAGCTAGCTACAGAATAACCCTTGTAAGTAACCTATGTGGATACCCAGGACATGAAACTAAGGTCATCGCAGTATAACCAATGCTCAGGAAAACAGTCGCAGGTCAATTCCACTGTGTGGGAAGGGTAGCTAAGTCTAAAGCTCAAGAAGCACCAAGGTACCCCAAGAATCCCCAAATTCGAATAGAACCCCATAAACATCTCTGACACTAGGAAAGTATTAGAGGGCTATCTCTGCAACCAAATTCATGCAACCTCATGCTTAACTCTAGTTTTAGTGGAGTCTCCCGAGAACACCAATTATACAATGGATTTCACCACTCTCTGGACAAACACCTCTGTTGAGTTTTGTAGCCTTGGAGAAGTTTACTCACAAAATCCTATTCCAAGGCCCTAAATCCTAAACTTGTTTGTATACCCTTAAAAGATAAAATCTCTCTAATAAATTTTAATTATTGAGCATTAATTTTAGTGGCTTATGTTTACTCAAGAGGCATAGTCATGAAACTAATGGTGTTATGACTCAACATATGAAAGAAGTGCATGTAAAAGCATTGCTAAGTACTAGTCTTGTTTTTCAAAAGAAATGGTATGCTTCTAAATGTTGTGCACAAGATGAAGACTTGCACCATCAATGGTTAGTGTAGAATACCTCTTACTCAGAGTAGAAACACCTCATACATGTTGTTGTCTTTCATCGCACTAGTCCTATATGACTTCAATTATCATAGAAGAGCAAATTGTACTTCATTGTATACATATACCTTCAATGGATTTTGAGACTAGACTCCACTGTGTTTTTTTCATGCCTATGACCAACTATGGAACATGTCTACTTTGTATTACCTATTCATGGCCATGGACAATTATCTTATATATACCAACATGGATCTGCAGTGTACTTCAGATTCACATCCATGTGTACAAAGTCAATTACCTGGATTATTTTCGTCATGAAATGAGAGAGAAGATATAATAAATAAATGTACGGATATATATCATATATCCAACAATATAACAGAGATATAACCATAAACAAAGAGATACAGTAATACACAATTTCTATTAATGAGCAAAATGCACAAAACTATAGAAATATAGAGTGAAAGACTCGTTAGAACAATGACATCTTATCTCTGAGAAGAGATGTGAAGGATATGCTCATTCAAAAGAAGATGATCATTACAATGAGGCTCCAAAGTTCTTTTTAACATAAAGAAAATCCAAAACCCTAACCACAGAAGATGAAAAGCCAATCGTTTTGTGGACCTCGTTTTGGGTAGTTTGGTGTATCAACTTCCCGGGGGCATAACCTTGGCATACAATATCCGTTTAGGGCGCATGATAGTTCGTTGGAAAGGTATCAAGAGAGAGCTTAATTTTGGGGGCTCAATTAGATCCTTCACCTATCATTAATGTACCCGATCATGAAAAAACGTCATTTAGGCCCTCAAAATGGCCCCGAAAGTTTGGGACCCGAAAAACTGCTAAAAATAGTAAGTTGCCAAAAAAACATTTTGAGCCAGTTGCAATAGGTGGGTGGCCACCGAGATCCTCCTCGATCAAACCTACCTCCTTAGGAATCAATGGTCTCCATTTCATTGAGTTCCTAGAGGAAAGGGGAAATTGTTTGTTGAATATGAATCTTGGCGAGTTGCTTGCCTTGCTGGGGAAGTTTCACTGCTTAGCTTGTTGAAGACTGTCACGAACTTGTTGTTGGCAGGGTTGAATCTGTTCAACCATCATGTTGTATCTTGGATTGACTGGGTAGTGTGTAGGTACCATTGTAGGTGAAGAAAAAATATATTATTTCTCTTCTACAATCGTCTTTTGTTGGAAAGAAAGGTCTTGGGCCAAGGCTGCGGTGGTTGAAGTGTCCTTCTGTTCACCTTTTGAATAGATTGTGAAGAGGATGAATTTTGCAGTATGAGAAATTAACTTGCAACACTATTTTTGTGGGATGGTAGTCAGAATTACCTCTAGTATCCTGTAGAGATGACTCCCCAGAGTAGCAATGACACTATGGGGTCGAGACTCATAAATAACATGGCATTTCCACATATATGGTTGTCCCAAAATAATATCATAGACATCCAGCAGGGAAATATCACATCATACCTCATCCTTGAAGTGTTGGATGTCGTATGACAATCAACATTATTGGTTGAAACAAAGATCTCATCCCCGACGAAGCCACTCAATGTTGTATGGTTGGAGGTGTGGTGTTGTCAACAATCCCAACTGTTTGACTACCTCTACTGAGATGAGGTTCTTTTGGATTTCGATATCAATAATAAAATGCAGCGGGGTCCCCTTCACCCACATATGTGAATGAAAAAGGCGCTCCCCCTCTTCAACATATATTGGTACTTTTGGTTGAATTGTTGTGGTCATGACAGTAGTAGTGGGGTATGTGTCGATGATCTATCTTCTTCCATTATTTTCTTAATCAGATTATGAATCAGGGTTCAACTCTTTTTCTTTGATCTCGACCACCAATGATTGTTTTGAGTGACATTCATCAGTGTTGTTCTAGGGGATTTTGTGGAAATCATACCACCTTCCAGTGTCCTTCTTCATCTTTATGTGACTCTTCTTTTCCTATGGCTTGGACTGGTTTTCAGGAGAATGTTTGTTAGGGTATTCTTTATCGTACTTTGGTTGTTGTGGATTTGCAGACCCGAACTCCCATTTTTTATGGTGCCTAAATTTCTGCTTGATTTTGACATCATATCGATAGGTCGCTCCCAGTGATGAGATGCCCATGAAATCCATTTCGGTTTGGATGTACCTATGTAGAGCCCGATGGTATTTTAGGACCAGATGATGCTCGAAGTCTTTGATACCCAACTTGGTGCATAAGGTATGGAAATTATTTTTGAACTCCAGAACTATTTGGATCATGTCTTGTTGCAGCGTGGTCCATCTCATGTATTGGTCATCATAGTTACCAATAGGGTAATATTGTTCTTTGACCACATCCACACAAAAAAACCAAGTGGGCTTGACCCCATATATTCCAAACTCCTTTGTGGAACTTTTCTCCTAGTAAGTTTCGCACCAATGTTTTACATGGGGGAGAGCCTTAAGGAGTGAGAAGGTGATCTTTTCCCTGTTGGAAAAATTGTGATCAAAGAAGTAACCTTCTAGAAGATTTAACCATTTTTCTAGGGCATTTGCATCTATCTTACCTTCAAATATGGGAATATAAAAATTTACTTGTACCTTGAAAGGAGCGATTCCTTAAAAGTGTGTGATTGATGAATACATTCACGTTGTTATTGGGAGGTGTCGAAGGATGTTGGTAAAATTCTCCATCATTTCGTCCCTCTGTTGCGTTAGAGCTTGCTCAAGCAATAGATTAATAGAATATTATGCTCCATCGTTTTTCTTTTCTTCCACCATGTAGGGTTTCTTGGGTGTGTGATAGAGATTTTCCTCAAGATAGACAAGATTGAGACCCAAATTTCTATACTCGGACCTCGTCGAGGACATGCACTGAAAAATGATCAAGAGCAGCCTGCTCTGATACCACTAATATGGATTATTTTCGGCATGAAATGAGAGCAAAGATATACTAAATAAATGTGTATAGATATATTTGATATCCAATAATATAGCAGATATATATCAGAGATATAACCATAAACACAGAGATACAATAATACACAATTTCTATTAATGAGTGAAATGTAGAAAACTGTGGAAATACAGAGTGAAAGACTTGATAGAATAGTGACAGCTTATCTCTGAGAAGAGATGTGACAGATACACTCATTCAAGAGAAGATGATAATTAAAATGAGGCTCCAAAGGCATTTTTAACATAAATAAAATCCAAAACCATAACCTCGGAAGATGAAAAGCCAACAGTTTTGTGGACTCCGTTTTGTGTAGTTTGGTGTATTAATTTCCTAGGGGCGTAATTTTGGCATATGATCTCCGTTTGGCATCAAAGATAGCTCATTGGAAAGGTATCGACGAGGAGATTCATTTTGGGGGACCAATTCAAGCCTTAGGGCATCATTGAGGTGCCCAATCGTGAAAAAACATTGTTTAGGCCCTCAAAATTGCCCCAAAATTTTGGGACCCAAAAAACTCCTAAAAATAGTAATTTTCCAAAAAATTGTTTTGAGTCAGTTGGACTAGGTGAGTGGACACCAAGATCCTTATGGATCAATTATCCCTCCTTAGGATGCAATGGTATTTATTTCATTGAGTTCTCGGGGGAGAGGGGAAAGCGTTTGTTGAATTTGAATCATGGTGAGTTGTTTTCCTTGCTGGGGAAGTCACACTACTTAGCTTGTTGAATATTTTCACAAACTTGTTGTTAGAAGGGTTGAATCTGTTCAACCATCCTTTTGTATCTTGGCTTGATTGTGTATTATGTAGGTACCATTGTACGTGAAGAATCAATACCTTCTTTCTCTTTTGCAATCTGCTTATGTTGGAAAGAAAGGTCTTGGGCCAAGGTTGCAGTGGTTGTAGTGTCCTTTTGTTCACCTTTTGAATATATTGTGAAGAGGATGAATTTTGTAGTATGAGAGATTACCTTGCGACACTATTTTGGTGGGACAATAGTTAGAAGTACTTCTAGTATCCTGTAGAGATGACCCCCCAGAGTAACAATGATAGTACGGGGTCAAGAATCATAAATAGCATGGCGCTTCCACATATATGGTTGGCCCAAAAGAACATCACATACATCCAACAAGGAAACATCACATAATACCTCATCCTTGAAGGGTTGGATGTTGTATGACAATCAACACTGCTAGATAACACAAATATATTGTCCCTAGCGAAGCCACCCGATGTTGTATGGTTGTGGGTGTGGTGTTGTCGACAATCCCAACTATTTGATGACCTTTGCTGAGATGAGATTCTTATGGCTTCCACTATCAACAATAAAATGCAACGGGGTCCCCTTCACCCACATCTGTGAATGAAAAAAGGCGCTCCCCCTCTTCAGGATCTATTGGTTCTTCTAGTTGAATTGTTTTGGTCATGACAGTAGAAGTGGGGTCTACATCGATGATTTGTCTTCTTCCATTATTTTCTAAATCAGATCCTGAATCAGGGTTCAGCTCCTTTTCTTTGATCTCGGCCACCAATGATTTTTTTGAGCAACATTCATCAGTGTTGTGCCAATGGATTTTGTGTAAATTGCGCCACTTTCCAGTGTCCTTCTTCATCTTTTTGTGACCCTTATTTTCTTGTGGCTTGGACTAGTTTTTGGAATTTTGTTTGTTAGGGTCGTCTTTATCATACTTTGGTTGTTGCAGATTTGCATACGTGAGACTCCCATTTTTTTTGGTGCCTAAATTTCTACTCGATTTTGACAACATATTGATAGGCCACTAACAGTGATGAGATGTACAAGAAATCCATTTCAGTTTGGATGCACCTATGCATATCCCCATAGTATTTCAGAACCATATGTCCCTCAGATTCTTTGATACCCATGTTGGTGCACAAGGTATGGAAAGTATTTGTGAACTCCGACACTGTTTGGCCCCTCTCTTGTTGCATTGTGTTCCATCTCATGTATTGATCATCATAGTTACCAATAGGGTAATATTGTTCCTTGACCGCATCCACAAAAAAATCCCAAGTTTGCTCGGCCCCATATATTCCAAAATCCTCTCTGGAACTTTTCTCCCAGCAGGTTTCCCACCAATGTTTGACATGGGGGAGAGACTTAAGGAGTGCGAAGGTGATATTTTCCCTATTGGAAAAATTGTGAACAAAGAAGTAACCTTCTAGCATATTTAACCATTTTTCTAGGGCATCTGCATCTATCTGACCTTCAAATAGGAGAATATCAAAATTGACTTGTACCTTGAAAGGAGAGGTGCCTCCAAAGTGGCTACTTGATGAATATGCACCTGCTGTTATCGGCAAACATTGAAGGATGTTGGAAAAATTCTCCATCATTTCATCCCTTTATCATGTGAGATCTTGCTCAAGCAACATATTAATGGAATCTTTTGCTCCATCATTTTTCTTTTCTTCTACCATGGAGGATTTCTTGGGTGTGTGAAAGTAATTTTCCTCAAGAGAGACAAGCTCGAGACACAACTTGTTATAGTCAAACCTCGTCAGGGACATGCACTGAAAAACGATCAAGAGTAGCCTGCTCTGATACCACTGATCTGGACTATTTTTAGCATGAAATGAGAGTAGAGATATAATAAATAAATGTACAAAGATATATCAGATATCCAATTATATAACAGAGATATAACCATAAACACAAAGATACAGTAATACACAATTTCTATTAATGAGCGAAATGTACAAAACTATAGAAATACAAAGTGAAAGACTCGCTAGAATGGTAGCAAGTTACGGATCGACGACCCTAAAACTTTACCTATCAATGCATTGGAATATCCTTTGTATTAGGAGACTTTAAAAACTTTCTATCGGTGCATGAAACAACCCTTTTATCATTAAAGCATGGACTTGCTTTTCATCAACACCCAAAAATATCTTTCCATTGGTGGTCTAATTTACCTTTTCCATCAGTGCTCTCAAATAAATTTTCTAGTGGTGGACTAACTCACCTTTGTAACAACGAACATACAAAATTTTGGTATCGACATGTTCAAGTTTCTTTCACCTCGACGCTCACCACAACGTTTTTACTTGGGCACATTGCTTTTACTTTTCCTTTGCACTCACGATGATTTTTCCTCATTAGTGCTTGGACTTACTTTTCATCAGTGTCTGAATAAATTGACATATCAATGCTCCAATTTATCTTTTAGCCCAATGATGAAAGTGATTTGACTTTGACAATCCAAACTATTTTAGTTCAAAATTGAGCTTTGGGACTTGATTTCTTTTTTGTTTTCTCAAGACTAAAATGACAACTAAACTACAATAAATGCATAAAATCAACCAAACCAAAAAATACTAAACATTACCTGCAAAATCAAAGAAAAGTGGTAAAAAAATTAGGGTGTGTTGTGTACTCAACACACTATTGGGTACTTTTTTGAAATTTTATAGTTAAAATTGTTTGTAGACAACTATAAGCTATATCTTTATTCTATTTTGGACTATGAGATTTTGATAAAAAATATTTTTTGATGCAACCTTACTATGAGCATTTGCTGCAACATTTTACTATTAAATATTCAAATTTAATATTTTATATCAAAATAATAATTATAATAACCATGAAAAACCCTATAATGTGTGTCTAAATTCAGATATCAATAATCATATGTATATTTTTTGAAGAAAAAAAAATACACATATCAACATTTTATTATTATAATAAAAACATTTTACAAACCATAATTTATTATTCACAATACAAAATGGTCATATACACCTCCATAGTGGAACATGGAATTTATCAAAAGTGTTAAAAGGTGGGACATTGTAGAAATCAAAAGTGGAATCAAGCAAAGAAAAAGAAGTAAAAAATCGTTGAAAAATACGTACCATAACAAAAGTAAGGTAGAGGATAAGGATTTTTAACATAGGTAGAGGTCAAGGATTTTTTTAGGAAGAGGCACATGGTATGAAGAATACAAGTAAAATACTTGATTTTATACCTGCACGACTTCGTGGCATAAGTTGTTTGAATGCCCATATTGGAGAACTTCAAATGAAAGTGACTAGAGAGCCATTTGGCACATGTATGAACCATGAGAATGTGATGATGTGAATAACATAGTAGCACCGATGAAGTGACAATATGTTTTAGAGGAAAATAATTGATTGAGAAATAATATTCTTATAACTACATATATGACTCTTTTAAAATCAAATTACAAAAGAATTAAACTTTTCTGTATATCCTATTATAATTGTTTTTAATCACATATCCCTATTACAATTGTTAATGTAAAAAATACAACTTTTTATAAATTATTGATGACCGTATATAAAAATGAGTTATTTTTCCAAGATATCAAAACATGTTCTATACTTCTTATATAATCATTACAAATTGTCATTTACAATATAAAAGATAGAAATAGGTTCTTCTTCTAAGATATTAAAACATGTATTATACGCTTTATATTACTATTACAAATTATCATTTGCAATATAATAGAAATGGGTTCTTCTTCCAACATATCAAAACATGGGTTATGCCCTTTATATCACAATTACAAATTGTCATTTGCAATACAAACCATCTCTTGAAACAAGTTCTTCTTCCAAGATTTCCATCAGCAATATACACCAGCCCTAGAAACAAATTGAGTTCTTATTTCAAGATATAAAAACAAGTGTTATACCTCTTATATCACCATTAATATAATAGAAATTATTTATTCTTCCAAGATATCAAAACATCTGTTATACCCCTTATATCACCATTTGCAATATAATAGAAATGCTTTCTTTTTCCAAGATATCAAAACATGTGTTATACCCCTTATATTAGCATTACAAATTGTCATTTGCAGTATAAACCATCCCTAGAAACGAGTTATTCTTCCAAGATTTTCATTTGCAATATAAATCATCCTTGTAAACGAAATGACTTATTCTTGAAAAATATCAAAACATTTGTTATATCCCTTATATCACCATTACAAATTATCATTTGCAATATAAATCGCCCATTATATCAACATACAATTTGCAATATATATACACTTGAACCAACATCCATACCCGACAATTTCAAACCTTTATCACAAATCTTACACAATACTCCCTCCATATGTTCCTTTATTTTTGAACCGTTATTCAATATAAAGAGATAAAACTTCAATTGATTATTGAACCATTATTCAATATAAAGAGATGAAACTTCAATTGATTCTATAATGTGGGGCAAATGGTGATAAAAGGTTCATTCAATTGATTCTATAATGTGGTAAAAGTGGTGATAAAAAGTGAAAATATAAAAAATGGTTGTCTTTCTCCTTGTGAACAACGTGCATTACTCCAACTTCTTAACATGGAAAATGTTGTACTTGTTTTCCATCTGGGGTTTCCTTAATTGACTACAAGTCTATATCCTCTTGAATCGATGTGATCACCATTATTGAATCTTTTCTTCATGGATGAATGATTTTCTTTCTGCTTGGATCTTTACATCCTTGGCAATTTGTATGCTTCCTACTGCAATGGTTATATATCTTTCTTGATTTTCTATTGCAACATTCAATTTGACTTTAGAGTGCAGATTCTTTCTCAAATACTTGGAGGAATCTCATGAATTTGTAACAAATTATCACAATCTTTTTATGAAATTTTTTCTCTTGGATTTGTCTTCAAACCCTATATGTAACATTATATAGTGATAATGATTTTCAATGAAGATTTCTTCATGAATATAAGAAAATTTGGTATGGTTATTCTCCCTTGAATTATTGTTTGATCTAAGTTTCAACGACATTTTAGAGGTCAACTAAGTGATTGTGTCTTTTTTCCTTGCCAAATGATTAGAAGGTTGATTGATCTATGCTTGGGCATGCAACTTTTTATC
>ML798964.1:7860-60175 GCA_009831015.1 Picea engelmannii
TCACAAAATGTAAACATTACCTAATGTTTAAGGTTGTTTATTAGGTGTTTGTTCATGTACATTTTTTATAATAATAATAATTTATTTTTGAGGTTCAAATTGGTGTATGAGACCCCCTTGTTTATGGGATAAGTGACTTCTTGGATTTGAACCTGTGATCTCCAAATAGAAAACATATGTTCTTAACCATTAGGCTCACTTACTTTGTACCCTGATGAATGAGGAAACACATGTTCTTAACCATTAAGTTCACTTAATTTGTATATTGATGAATGAAACATTGACGAATGAGATATTTTAGTATTACTAGTTTTTGACAAGTTAGAATTTTGTAGGTGTTAAAAATTCTTTTGTTATCCTATTGTATGTGTTAGTTCTAAGTTTATATATATATATATATATATATATATATATATATATAATTCATTGTGTATTAAATGTCAACGTCACTTCAAATTTTAAGATCTTAGTCTACAATGATTCTATCCTTTTATTAAAGTCCAAGTTTACCATTTATATAATTTAATTAGAAAAAAAAATGTGTTAATAAGTTATCACTTAATATTTACAATTTTAGTTTAACAAAATATACATACTATAGAATAATACCATCCGTTAGGAGCTATTAAAGAAGTAATTTGAAGAATTCTATTAAAAAAAAGGCAATGATAAAGGAGTAGATGTACATTATAGAGGAATATATTGTTAATGGTTATTTGACAAAGATTTAAGTTTCCTAGTCTATTTGGAAGAGTGAGTAAAACGATCGATATCATTTGACCTTTACTTCCCTTTTTTTTCGAGAATACCCGTGTGAGACCAAGAGTTGTAGACAAGGACAAATTAAAGGTATCTCTTCTAACATTTTACTTAACAAAGAAGGTTAGAGAATTAGTTAACCATGGACATATTTGAGTCAATGATCATATGGTAGATATCAACTTCAAGAGAAATAATGTAGAAAATCATGAAGATCATCTAAACTCCAAAACTAACTTTGGAATTGGTAATGCATCATATAGTGATATATTTATGAGATCCCAAGTAATGGTAGGCTTATATCTTACCAACTTCATTGTAGATCAAATGTGTGCATTGTTAAGGTTAATTGACAAACATCTAGGAGAGGGATCATCAACATCGATAGCAATAATGTAGAAAATCATGAATATCATATATAGACTCCAAAACGAACTATGGGGTTGGTAATGCATCATATCGTGGTATATTTATGAGATCCCAAGTAATGGTAGGATTATAATTTACCAACTTCATTGTACATCAAATGCACATATTATTAAGGGAAACAATCAGTCTTTAGGTATAGTTTCTTTGCTTATATGGAGGAAGAATGGTTATGAATAAATCAATATATACAAAGTTATTGATCATTCCCACATAGGAAGAATAGATTTGGTGTGCTTTGAATTTTTCATTATGATCCAAACCATTTTACTATTGTTGCCAACAACTCTAGGAAGAGACTAAGGAAAATGTCTATCATGTGCATGTGCATATTGTGTATACAAGTGAAGATGGAAATCTTATACTGCATGGTCTGCCATTAAATGAAATAAAAACAAATGTGTTTTTGATTTCTTCAAATGACATGCACAAAATGAATTATGTTAGATTCAAGTGATGGTTTCACAGGGAGGACTTGGAAGATTGGGAGGGCTACTATTTTTAGTAACGGTTTGAACTCTTCTTGAAAGGGTTTAATGGAAGACTTCTAATTTTAGGAAATGGAAGGCTAAGCAATTTGGTGGGATACTAATTTTAGTAATGGTTTGATTTCTTATTGGAAGGTTTGATGGCAGACTACTATTTTTAGAACTAGTCTACTGGTCTCGATGGCAGTTGTTTTTTGACAATTTAGAGTTTTTCAAGCTATCGGAGATCTGGGATGGGGTTAAGCTCCTATAGTTAGAATTGTTGGGGATATTAGGTGGTGTGGCTAGAAGGAGACACTCTTCTATTGTAGTTAGTAACAAGGGGATCTACCAGGATTCGTTGCACATTTATTAAGCATTAAACATCCTTTTTTAGGCAGAGTTCCTGGGTTAGGTCCACCACACTATTCTGACTTTTTCATTGTGATGGAAACCATCTTATTTGTTGGTAAGTTTTTTGAGATGGTGCATGATGTCAGCGATTTTACGGGTGATGAAAATGAGGAGGAATGGGAACGCGAAGGTATTTTCCGCATTGTAGATGCATTTTGAAACACTACATGTGGTAGTTGTAAATTAAAGTCTATCCTTCATTTAGTGAATTTTCCACCAACTCACTCCCTTGTTACTCCAAAGGTGCCTTTGACAACTTTTTCTAAAGATGGTGAGATTTTGTTACAGAACCATTCCGCTCTTGGTCTGTGTAACAAGTTACCTGAGAGGTTTCTTGAGAAGGTGAATGACTCTGAATGAGATAAGGTTGGGATTAGTGACTAGACGATGCTCCATAGAGAGACTACATGTACAAATCCAGTGTGAACTCAACATGAGTCATTGCGTGTAAAGGAAACGCATCATAAGAAGGTTGCTCAGGCCTGGAAGCCCAAGAAGGTGAGACGTCGACTGGTCATAGGGATGGGCGTGGGTTTGGAGGAAACTTGCAAACTATCCCTTTGCACACCAGTTGGGAGGTTTGCCTACAAGTCTAGGAGAAACATTACCTTCTTGGTGTGGATGAAGTGGACTTGGCTACCTATTATTGGGTATGAACCTGAATACCTAACTCTACCTTATAAGTGGTTCGGTCTGGTTTTCAAACTTCCAGAAGACGCTGAGATTATATTGAATGGATTTTGGGACTTCGAGGGTGGGAGCATTATGCTAAAGCATTAGAGAACTCGGTTTGATCCAGCTATAGAATATTTTAGCCATCACCATGTGTGGGTCTTGTTACTAGGCTTACCACTCAAGCTTTGGAACAAAAACACCTTGATGGCTATTGGAAATGTTCTCGGTTGTTTTCTAAAGGTTGATGAAAGGGGTCTCCACACTCCTGATAAACATATGGTGCATGTTCTAATTGATCTAGATTTACATGTTGGCCTCATGGATTCACTAGAGATGGAGTGGTGCGGTCAGGTGATGGTGCAGCGGTTAGACTACCAAGGATTACCCTTCCACTCCACTTCGTGCAGATGGACATGAAATCTTCACAATGATTTCCCCACCTGGAATGGAGCTAGAAATTTGAAGGATTATTTGAAAAATCATTCCAAAGAGATGTACATGAGTGAAGAGGAACCCAAAGAGGTGGGGGTTTTTTCCATGGGTTTTGTCGAAGATTCAACAGGACTTCTCTTGGAAACCTTTATTGGTAAGTTGAAAACCTTTTGTCCTTCCTTGTATTTTAAACTTTTGTCTTGGGAGCATGACTTTCTAGACAATTCTTTTCCTACTACTACTTTACCATCAAATGAGGTTGTCAATGACTCTAAAGATTCTACTTATTTTGGAGACCACATTTCTAATTCTAATAGGAACCCTATGACTATGCCTCCTCTTTTCCTCCTCCTTCCTTGCCCAAAGTATCCACGATACAATCCACGGAGGTTAATGCTACTTCTTCCTCTCAAACTTCTATTTTACCTGAGACTGCTTCGCTACTTTATTTTGTTATAGACACATTGATTCTGACACTTAGGGATTCTGTCATCCCTTCACCACTTCCAAATTATTGGGGCTTGGAATCCTACCAAGGGAATTTAGCCAGTGATTCAGGTGGTTTTTTGACTGGTGTGGGAGATGGTAAGGGGAAGACACTAGCTTGGTCATGAGGTCTAGGTATGGAGGTTTCTCCCATCAAAACTCATAGTGCTTGCAAAAAAATAGGGCTAGCATCATCTATTGCTGAACAGATTTTGGTTTCCACTCATGATTTGGGGGCACTTAGAGGCATGAAATCCCTCGCAAGGGCCAAATCATGATCCTCCTCTCCCTGAACATTAGAGGGGGAGGTGGCACCCTAAAATTTCCATCCTTGTGCATACTTTTCTCTAATACTAAACTACATATCATCTTTTTCCAAGAGACTTTAGTTCCATAGGAGAAGGCTAGGGAGTTCATGTATTCTACATGTCCAAGTTGGATGATAAGTGTTGCTAGTTCTGATGGGAAGTCAGGTGGACTTCTGGTGGCATGGAATCCTAACATTTTTAAGTTGCATCCTTTTCTGAGTGTTGGTGGAATCTTGTTGGCAGGTATCCACATTCCTGATAAAAGAAGGATTAGTTTTTTAAATTCTTATGGGTCGTGTTTTTGGAGGCGACAATTTTGGGAACAAGTGGAATCTATCCTAGCGGGAGATTTGACCTTTTCTACTAGCATAGATGAAGTGTGTGGTGAGGTGGCATTATCCGATCCTATGGAGGATTTTTTCAAAAATCTATTTGCAAATAATCAGTTGGTGGATGTGATGCCTGTGGTGTTAATGACAACTTGGAAAAATGATAGGAGAGGGGTGGAGGAGATACAAAAGAGACTAGACAGGGAATATGTTTTGGAATCTCTTTTAAGTGAAGCTGCTAGGCATAGATCGTGGGTGGATCTCCCATTTATTTTTTACCATGATCCTGTGATACTACAATTGGATTATGGATACAATCCTGTAGCATACCCCTACAAATTTAATCCAGCATGCTTGAAAGAGGAGTCATTTTTTGACTTAGTACGGGCAGTATGGGGTACGCAACGGAAAGCAAAGGAGGTTGTTATGAGGAAAATATCTCTATGTCTAGGCTAAACCACAATAGACGGAAATGACTGCAGAAATCAACTCTCTTCTCAAGTATGTTATGAAAATAAATATGCTAGCAAGATAACATAAAAGGCCTACCTTGTCCAGACATTCGATGAAATCCATCGTTGAGCACTTGACCCAAAACAATAGACCTACAACTAGTCCTCAACAACCAAGCAAAGAAATCATATGGTGATAATAAATGATGTTATCACATTCAATAGGATAATCCATTAATAACGTGACAAATACTCCCATGGAATAATAATTCAAATATTTGCAAGATATCAATTGGATGGGAAAAGAGTATTTTTATTAATAGATGATCAGCATAAGTGAAAATGTTACAGACTTTCATATCGGCATGATTCGGAACTGAGAAACTAAGTTTCTTCCAATTGGGCCTCCACCACTTCAATCCTCCACCAAAGGCAAGCTCATAATAGAGAATCAATGAGGTTCTCAATAAATAAGGGAAGATATTATTGGTTGAACACTATGTTCAGACTTAAAGGACAAAGGGATGGAGACTCACTATGAAGTAAATAATTTCTCCAGAGTAACTTTGCTCTCAAAGTTGAATTCTTTCTCTTCTTTACATAGCTCAGAATTGGCCCATTTATAGCCCTTAAAAATGGAACTGAAGGGTCGAGTCAGAACATTTCCAGTATATGGAAGGCCAAGGATCATAGATCTCCTATTGTGACATGGAAAACTAACATTTATTTTCATTTTCTGGCACAAATCCTGATGTACGCGAGATGTAGTGGTGTAGCCAATGTATACGCATGTTGTATAGTAGGCAAGATGCGTACATGTGGAAAAATATGTATTTTTAGCTTTGGATTTTATAAACAGGGATGATAAGTCTACATAGGGAAATGGAAAAATGCCTTATGTGAAAGATTACATAGGGTGAGGAAAATATTTCTATAACAAATGCCCTCTAATGTGTGATTTCAGAGGAGTATCTGCGATGGCCAAAATACATTATAAACAACTTAAAAGTGGAGTGATGGGGAACCAACTGGAAGAACTAGTTGATCATTACATTATGTACTAACTTTTCATACATGGCTGCCAATAGAATTACACTACAGATCCATGTGAAAATATACCAAACAATTATCTGTGGCCATGAATAGGAAAATACAAATGTGGTTGCATGCCAAAAGTTGTCATATTCATGAACAAGGCCCAGTAGAACCAGTCTCAAAACCAATCTCAAGATATCTATATGCAGTGGAGTACAATCCGATCTCCCATGATCACTGAAGTCATATAGGTATTGGTCCAATGAAAAGGAAGTAATAGCTCAGGAAAGATGCGGCCACATACTAATGTCTTCAAGTCTTCTACATTATCCGCCAAGGGTGCAAGTCTACATCATGTGAATAAAGGAGTTGAGGTCGAACACAATGAGACATCGCTTGATTACTGGTCATTGAGGTATACTGTTAACAAACGCAATACATCCTACCAATAATGAAAGTAGGTATCAAGGCACCAAGTACATTCTTACAAGTGTGAATAAAGGAGTCAGTATTGAACACCTAAAGAATCCATCGATTAGGATATATTGATGTATTCCCAACTTTCGATCACGGGAGAACCTGCCACTAATGACTGCAAGCCTCAAGGTACTCATAAGACTCTAGGTCTAGTTTCAAAAATAAATGAGTTGAAGTCGATAGAAGGTGACCCACTGAAAGGAGATCATTAAGGCATCTCTCATCAGTTAGCATGAGGTACATAAAAGGAGCTTCATTATTTGGATTCAATAAGACAAAGAACATGTTCAGGAACCAACACCCCTGTGCGTATTTCACATGTGCCAAGTGAAAGAGGGACATGAAAAAGACCCTCTGAATAGAAGCCAATGAGGAAAATTGCTAACAAAGGTGAGGAAATCACCAATAAGGCTAATGGAATCCAAGACACTACATGAATCCCAATGTGTGAATAGATGTCTTGTCCTCGAACACAAGGGAAACCAACCAGTCAATGAACAGTGATGAAGTGTCGGCGGTTGGGTTCAAGGTTACCTACCAATGATGAAAGTAAGACCAAGGTGCATGATAGGACTATAGTATCATGTGATTATGAGACAAACTGAGGGTATGGCCGACATGTAAAGTCAAGAGTTTGAGAAGTGGTCAACACAAGTTGATAGACTTCCTTTGAACAAGATCATGAGACATATGGAAGACTCTGACAACATAGAATCAATGATGAAACCATGAGATGCAGGAGGCATCAATGAAATTCTCTATAGGGAATGGAAGAGTAACCAGTCGATAGAGAAGACTTTGTAACGATCTCATCTTCCTAAGGCCATGTTAATCCCAAAAGTATGATGATGAATGGACTCAAATAACTTTTTGCTCTGTTCAAAGGTGACATGACTACTACCAATATAAGATAATACTTCCTTCTCACCCGTATTTTTTTGTTTTTTCATTGGCAAATGAATGCTATGATATAGAGGAGGAAACGACTGTCGCAAGTAAGCAAAACTAGTTCCAGCAGTGGAACATACCTATGCTCAATTCAAGGAGATGCATGTGGGAGATGGACACTCAGGGGAATGTTCCCTCCTAGGTATAGGGTGTCAAATTGCGAAGTATATAAAAGAGGATCTTCTTGGTTGAGGATGAAAAAACTGCTAAGGAAAATGGTTTATAACGTGGAGAGAGAACCGACTATAAGCTCAATACTGCAAGCAAGGGAATGAGATGCAATCACAACTTAACACCAAAAAATATCTTTTTTTATGAATTTTAGTCTACGTGGTGTGAAAAATGGATAAACTTGTGCCAAATAAATGTCCTTTCAAATCCAATTTACGAGTGTGAAAGAGACAAGTTCACTTGGCAATCTTTTCTCTTTTTGAAGACGAGTTGGAAAAAAGATTAAATTAAACTCAGTTGGGAATCCTCTACGTATAAGGTAGAATTTGTATGAGTGAGAAATGGGGCTCATCATAAAGTCATGTACTAGCTATAAGAGACTCCCGATCCTACGAAAAATCTTTTCATGGGCACCAAATGCAGTAGAGGATCTAACTAGGGAACCCATGTTTGGCAAGTCTCTACTACTTGATAACGACACTACTTATAGAAGATGGAAGGTTCTGTGTCACAACAAATGGGTTCGTACCTAAGGCATAAAAAATGAAAGTTATAGGACGATGCGAAAATGCAGGATGGAATGGATACCTATCATATATGTTGGGTAGTGAAAATACATGCCCGTGGTGACGAATGACCAACATAACATTGAAATCCGTAAGAATCCCTTATGAAAACTAAAAAAACCAACTCAATCCACCTTTGTATTAGTCCATTTGGCAAAAAAATGACTCAAAACTATAAAAAGTGGGTAAAAATTGCTATAAATAGTAACAAAAACCAAAAATTAATATGCCATTTTGATTTTTTACCCAAATAGTGAAATTTGGACCAAAATACCTGCGAGATTCAACCAGTGATTGCGAGAGCATCAGCCGACAAAATTAGAAACCGTCTAGACCAGGTAATTCCCCTTCCGCTCCTCTTCATTTCCAGTGGATTAAATTTCTAAAGTAAGTTTCAAATTTTGAGTAATTTAGGGCGTAAATTGTGTAATTCAATGTACGCGGGTTGTCCCTTATTGGGTCGCGTATACAATGGGTTATACATGAATGTGAAAACTACAAGGCCCATATACCCATACCTATATGTGACTGTAAGTGAATCATCTCCCATACAATCATGCAATCAATTATTTCTATGGTTGCTAACTCAAATTTTGACTTTTCTCTAGCAAGATGGTGCTTGAATCGAGGGAAAGAGAGCACGAGGAGGTTGATGCTACTATGGACATAGATACAGGGGACCAAATGGCCTTGAAGAGATATGTCTTATGTAAAGTTTGGGCACTCAAAGGGATGAGGGCCCAGGTGAGGTTTCTTAACATACTTCTGGGTTACTAGGAACCTAAGAGTGAAAGATTCAACCTCGATGGGAAACCATTGAGGATTGAAGTAGAGGATATCTACCTTTTGACTGGATTATCCTGCCAAGGAGAGGTTGTAAAACTAAAATCATGGGGAGTAGGGAGTGAAATGAAAATAGAGGAGTACATAGATGCCCACTATGTAGAAGGGACTCTGAAGGTCGGGAATCAACTCCCCATCCAAGTAATAAAAAATCGCAACCTGAAGATTGTTGTCCTCGTGTTGACCATGATCATAGGTTCGGCTTCAATGCACCAGGCATCGAGGCCACTCATGTTCTATGCAATAGAGTTTTTTAGACCCACAATATATGACTGGTGTACCTCACTACTGGAAAATATGAAGAGTTAGTCGACATCGACAGAGGAACCAGGGAGATGAGGTGATGGGAGGAAAAGCTGAGAGAGTCCTACAAAATGTGTAGGGAAACTTGTCTCATTTGACTCATAGGATTCCCATGATTTAGGTAGAGGACCTATCGAAATCCATGTAACAACAAGTGGTTGGTGTTTCCATAGCTTAGGTACGACTCTTTCGGCATCTCACAAACATCATAGTTTGTTACCATGACACACATCTGGTGCCACATGCGCATATGTCCTGGATATTGTAGTATCGGATGTATATGTGTATTGAGGGTATTAGCCCCAATTTTGTACTATAAACACCTTATTTTTTGAAATATATATAAAATAGGGATCTTCGGATTTATTTATATTTACAATGTGTACATTGATGATATGGTTTTCTTTGCTTTATTTATGTGATAAATGCCATTCTAAAACATAATTAGCATAAGCATTAGATACATGATTAGAACTCCTAGGAATGCGATAATAAGTAATAAAATCAAACGGTCGTTCTAAAAGACATACCCATAGGAATCGTTGGAGTAAAGTAGGATCACACATGCGGTAACTGTCATTCAACTGACATACTACTAACTGGGAATCTAGGCGAACTTCTAAAGAGAGAATACCATGTGAGATAGCATCGCATGAAATTTCTATAACGACGCTATATTCGTCCACATTATTCATGGATGACCCTAGGCATACACCGCCTGAAGACACCAGTAGACACTCAGGTGAGTAAACCACCAAAGTGACAGAAGCCAAGCTTTGTGTATGACAACTAGCTTCGTCTACGAATCCTAGGTAGACTGAAGACTCCATTGACATCTTCCAACAAATGGAAAAATCGACAAGCAAGCTGAAGATGAAAAAAAGGAAAAGATAGATACACTAAATTGCATTAGTATACAAAGAGTTCCGCCCAACTCTGGGGCTCAAGCGTAATATCTTTTCAAGTAGTGTGTGTTCCTCGGCTCGACCAACATATTCCTTCATAGTCTTCAAACTCATAGGCTCTTTTTTATAATACACATCACATGATATAAGGACCATGGCACATGGGTTTAAGTTTTTCTGCCCCCAGTGGTTCTTTGGCTTGATCATACAAAACGACAAAGTCACCCTCAGTGTACAACCAAGGATAGATAGAATTATTGTATTGGACCTTGACACGTATTTTGTTTGCCTTGATAGTCGTACAGGCGTCTCTACGTTGCTCTTTAAGACTCTTTAGGTGTACAAGGCGTCGCTCAATATCGGAAGTGTCAGGTAGGAGCGCGACTACCAACTTAAGAGAAGAGATTTTTCATTCAATAGGTAATATTGACTCCACACTGTGCACTAACTGGAAAGGGGAAAAACTGGTGGCGGTCTTGACTGAGGTTTGGTATGCCTAGAGTGTGGGATATAGCATGATATGCCAGTCAAACTTACTCTGGATGACAGTTTTTTGCAAAATGGTCTTGAGAGACTTGTTAACGGCCTCTACCTATTCATTTTCCTGGGGGTAATAAGGAGAATAATGACGATGTATAAACCCTAGCTTAGATGCTAGTTCTTCCATCATTTCGTTCTAAAAGTGACTGCCATGACTAGTGACAATCTCAATCAGGATACGAAACCGGGTGATAATTTGATTGAATACGAGGAAGGCGACATTCTTCCCATTGGATTTAACTGTAGGCATGGCCTCATCCCACTTATTAAAGTAGTCGATGGCCACGATAATGTGTTGATGACCCTTAGCCGAAGTTGGGTTGCAATCCATGAAATCCACCCCCCACTTGGTGAAGGGACCGACGGTAATGAATGGGTGAAGAGTGGTTGGATGCAAGCACATTTTCCAAGAGAACACCTGGAATGGGTGACACTTCTTAACCGCTTCAATACAATATTTAAATATATAAGGCTAGAAATAACTAGCTCACAAAATGTTTTGAGTTGTGTCAAGCCCGGATAGATGACCACCACAAGCCCCACTGTGGCAATCAGTCATGACTAACTCGGCTTCTCCATGAGTTAAACAATGACACAAGATATTGTCTACTCCTCGGTGATACAAAGTGTCACCAATGATAGTATAATTCTTAGATTGGCACCTTACATGGCGTCGGTCATCTCGCGAGAAATGCTGAGGGAACTTCAAAGTTTGAAGATGGAAAAAAATGTCTCCATACCAGGGGTCGAACAATGAGACAAGTAAAATTTGTTCATCTGCAAATGAATAAACATGGATAATGTCCTCATATAATCGTGGAAAGTAGGATATTAACTCTGTAAATACCAATTATTTCTTGGATTTCGTGGAAGCAGAATCGAGATCAACCTCTTGTAAAATGAAAATCCATTTATTATATTTTCCCCCTATGATACGTTTGGTAAGGACGTATTGTAATGTATTGGCAATTTCCCCCCTATGATACATTTGGTAAGGATGTATTGGAATGTATTGACATCGACAACCACAATAGTCTTGCAAAGTAATATATAATGACATAAATGTTGGACTGCATGAACTGCAGCCAAATCTAGCTCTTCAACATGAGAATAATTAAGCTCATGACTGACTAAGTTTCGACTAAGATAGTAGATGACATGCTCGCGGAGCTCATCATCCTCCTAAACCAAAACCATACCAATCATTACCTCAGACGCGTTGATATAAGGCAGGTAATCCCTACTGAAGTGAGGAGACTTCAACAGATGTGTCAATACCAAGGCTTTCTTCAAAGAATTGAAGGACTCCTGGGCTCACTCATTCCAGATAAAATGGATGTCCTTCTTCAATAGACGCATGAAACCCTTAGTGATATTGGCATAGTTTACTATAAACTGACATAAAAAGTTAACTTTCCCCTATAAAACTTGAAGTTGTATAATAGTACACGGGGGAGGCAATCGAAGTATTGCCTCAACCTTTAACAGGTCTACCATGATCTCGGTATTGGAAACTAGAAATCCCAAAATATGACCAAACCTAATGCAAAAGATGCACTTATGAGGGTTCAACCAGATTCTATAATAACGACATCTTTCAAAAACAAGTTGAAGGTGCGTAGCATGATCTTCTCTCTTACAAGAGTGATAAGCAAGATCGTCAAGGTAATCTTCGGCTATATTCTTGAGATCGTGAAAAGTGAAGGTCATGGTACATTGGAAGGTTTCTCCGACATTTTTAAGGCTAAAAGGAATTTTACAGTACGCAAAATTACCCTAAGGAAAAATAAATTATGTCTTCTATTGGTCCTTAGGTTTAATTTGAATTGGGTTATACCCTGAAAATACGTCCATAAAAGAAAACTCTTTGCTTCTGGCACACTCGTCCAGAATTTGATCAATGAAAGGTGTCAGGAAGTTGTCTTTAGGATAGGCTTTGTTTAAGTCATGAAAGTCCATACATACACATATAGTTCCTTGCTTCTTATTCATAGGAATGGGATTGGATACCCATTTAGTCAAGGGAACCAGGTAGTTGAAGCCAACATTAAGTAGCTTCTCCACCTCTGCCTTAATAGCAGGGGCCTTCTAGGGATTGACAGCTCTAGGATGTTATCGAACAGGTTTAGCATCCAGATAAGTTCTATTCTCATGCTCGAAAATACGAGGGTCGATTCTTGGCATATCTTCATATGAACAAGAAAATACATCTCAGAATTCCTTGAAGATTTCGATGTAGATCAGGATTTCCTCTAGCGAACAATCTGCATCAATATGTACGTTTTTTTATCTTGTCAAGGGTACGAGAGATATCGATCATGATAGTAGGATAAATACTCGCCATATTTCCTTCAGCATAAATTCTATGAGTATCAAGTGGAACTACAGCATGACTGACTATCTCACTCAAAGTATATCGAAAGTGATCTTGTTCAATGATTTCAAGCTCTAGGAGAAAATAAGAGCGGTGATGCATATCGTCCCAAGGTTTGTCAAAACCATTCATGGCTTCGACGATGGATTTGTCTGAAGGAAAAGTCCCATTGAGGCAGTCATGTGAACAAGACAACGAAGTGTCCACACGGGCCTAAGAACGGGATCCTCCTCGTCTGTCGGTGAGGTAATAGGATCGTGATTAGTGGAAGATTCAAGAACAGCTTGATATGCAATCTCCACTACCAATAGTGGCATAGCCATTCCAACATGTGACTTCCCTTCACAAGACGAAGTCAGGGAGGGTAGGGTCCACAGATCACTAAAATAGGAAGTGTGGAAAGGAATGGACCTCCATGTTGAAGCAGGCCTACTGGACATGGTGTAAATGTGGTGAGTCAGTGTCACAAATTTGAAATTACCCATAAGGGAAGAATACATTCTAACATCGATATTCTTAATTTTTGGCTGAGCATTGTTGATGATAGGGATCGATGGTCCAACAGATGCATGAGGACTAGAGTACACAAAGGATAATGGGTCGATCATCACGATCTTCCCTTCATGAGGAAAACAAAGAGTACAAAAGATGGATGATACAATGATGACCATAGCATAGGTGCAATTGTGTCCTAGTAATAGGTTATAATCTAGAGGCGCATCAACTCACTAGTACATTTGGGTCAAATTCCGATGGCGCGTTCGACGCAATTGCCACTTTATATTGTTGGGAGAATGACAAATAATGGACCCTCTCAAACGTCGTTTCACGTGACGTCTCTTTTTCGACAACATAGATTTCAACGTTATTGTGATGTCTTGGAGGTGGCAAGATCATCGTCTTGAACGTGGAAAGAGAGACTTTTGGAACATGGCAAGAGAGATGTCTTGAACATGGCAAGACCGATGTCTAGAACGTGGCAAGACCGACATCTTGAACGTGGCAAGAGAGACATCTTGAACGTGGTAAGAGAGACGTCTGAAACATGGCAAGACCATTATCTTGAACATGGCAAGAGAGAGGTCTGGAATGTGGCAAGAGAGATGTCTTGAACGTGGCAAGACCGAGATCTGGAACGTGGCAAGACTGACGTCTTGAACGTGGAAAGAGAGACGTCTTGAACGTGGCAAGAGAGATGTCTGAAACAAGGCAAGAGAGATGTCTTGAACATGGCAAGAGAGACGTCTTGAACATGGCAAGACCAATGTCTTGAAGGTGGCATGAGAGACATCTAGAACGTGGCAAGAGAGACATTAAGAGGTATCATCTCTGACGTGGTTTCTATGGGAGCAACACTCCAAGATGTCGCAATAGCAACTGTGTTGTAGGTATTTAAAAAAAAATACAATATCAATATTGAGAGAGACAAATACATTAACCTTTGTTAAGATACTAGCCATATCAATATTTAAATCTATATCATTGGTCTTAGGCAAGGTTGGTTGAGGAGGAGGAATAACTTCTAATGGTAAAGGACGTCTTGTCTAATGAGGTTTAGGATCACTAGGATATGCCTTGGGTGTGTTATCACATGAACTCACAATTGTTGAGCTAAAGTCCAAAAGCTCAAGTCCAATCATGCTTAATAAGATGACAAAAATATACTAGAGAGTAAGTCCATGTTTTTAGATAGGATCAAAATAATACTGTACTTTCTTGGGTACGTTGAAACAAGTGCCATCCAATACAAGATCCTATATACCAATGAGATAGTTGAGCAACAGAAATTCCAGAGCCTTCACTGAAACCTCTAACAATTTGTTTGACATTTAGCAGAAAATTATATCATCAATAATACAACTTGAAGTCATTGCAGGTATTGCTTTGTATCCTTTGGCTAGCACAGCAACTTCACACATAGAATGCAAGTTTTCTATATATATACATTGAGTAGAAGATCAAATTAATAGAATGCAAATTGTAGCAATTCGAAACAACCATAATAGATTTGGACTCCAGATATAAAGCTCATAATCTCTCATGCCAAGACATTTGAAAATGCCAAACCATGTAAAATTCAATATCCCAATACTCAGTTAGAACAAGGGGTGAAAAAAGAAAAATTTAAATACTTCAACAACTATTGCAGATTTGGCATACAGATATACAACACATATATATTCCAAGTTTAGTTTCAAATAACAACCAATGTTATTGTTATATACACAACCAATCCATCTAGTTTCAAATAACAACCAATGTTAACTATCATATACACAGTTAATCCATTTAGTAGATATATTAAGTGACCAAACATCAGTCATTTTTCAAACATGATCCAAGAACATGATAGGCCAAAGCATAATATTGTGAATTTGTTCAAATGGCTTCCTATATTTCACATTATGAGGAAGGTGCACATCCAAATTACAGATGATCTCACAGATTTCAGATAGAATATCAGGAAAAGAAACATCCATATATCGAATTACTATATTCAAGATATATGCGATATGTTATCTAAGTCTGTAGATGCGTCTAATTAGCCAGAATTATTTACATGCTCACATTCATCAATCCATTCAGAATACCTGCAAACATTTTCAGAAATACAAATGGCTAAGTCATCCATAGAGCTATTTATTACTCCATTTCATATTAAATCTCTCTCCTCCAATTCAATAAGGACGACCTTTGTTTAATAATTCAAACCTCTATGAATATCAACTATTCAGCTGATCTAACTACACTACTAAAAAAAGGCATGTGCCAAAACCCAAACACTAAAATATATGGTTCATAAATCTTACACATCAATGTGCTCACTCAATACTGTCAATTCCAATTAATCCAAGAGAAGATATTATGTTTAGTAAGGGCTCAAAAGTATAAAAGTCACTTGTGAAAAATAATACTACATAAAAATAACCTTAGGAAAACACAAAAAACTTCACTGACCATTTATTGAGGTGTTGAAACTCTCCTGGCATATCCTGCATGAAACCTCCCCAATAAGATATTTTTTATCCATGAATGAATAAAAATGTTAGAGCTGGAAAAATGTCAAACTGTAAGGCTTCATATAGTCAATGAACTAAATATCAACCTGCAAGGCTTACTTTTTGTTGGAGAAAATTGGTGTCCTAAGTGGGCGACAAAAATCATTGAGGAAACAACATCTAATGTCGATGATGTCTTGAACACTCTAAAATACTCATGGTTATAAGCAAAAATAAAACTTTCACTATGTTGATACCTGTGACGATTTATGATCCTTATAACTATGAATAAGCTCATGGAAAGCATGGGAGAATGTTATAACATAATAATATATTTCCTTTGAAAAATTAGATATGGGAGTTGGTATCTCTTACATTAGGGAAGAATATTGTTGGATATAAATGGGTCTATAAAATGAAATTCTATGTATTTTCTTTTTCAATATGGCCTTTAACAACTGTCCAATTAGTTTATCAGATGATTCTTTCTCCATTGCTTGGCTGCCAACTTTTGAGGATATATTTTTGACAGAAAAGGTCTCTCTTTCCAAACTTTCAATGTATTCATACTGCTTCTATTGGCTCTAGTTAATTTATAAGGATGGTTTCCTAAGGTATCTGGTTCTTGCTTTTCTTACAATTTTTGTAAATTTTGGTACTCTTTTCCTCTTTCGTTCTATATTTTATTTCATTTCTTTTGACTTTGATATGGTCATCTTTGTTGGTACTATGGATTCATCCACTCCTTCATTCACTTTTTCCTTGCCTTTATGTCTACTCTTCTTGTTTCTTTTTGTTGTTTCAGGTGAAATTTGTGGTAATTCTGCAGCTACTTGAGAAATGTATCTTGATGAATATTCAATAATGTCCCTTGAATTATCATCTATTTTTCAAAGCCATTTCTTTCCAAGAATTCAACCCATGTTATCCTTTGTTTTTCCAACTCATCTTTGACAATCAATTTTATTAGTCCATGATCATAGATGGACCTTTCAATATTCTTGCTTTGCTTCTGAATTACCTTTGCTATTTTGGTGAGACTATGCAGTAGATAATGAGGAAAATTCAAAGTCCTTTCTCCCTTTAAGTGCATCAACAACCTAATGTGGTACAGAAAAATAATATTATATCTACCTTCACATGTGATGAATTTTTGGAGGAAAGCTAAATCTTTCCAGCGATCCATCAACCAATTTTTGGCACCCCTGCTTTCCAATCCAACTGGCACCTATTTCTTTTCATATATGGAATCCAAAATTTGTCATTCATTCGTTTGTTTTTAAACCATTTTTCATCTTTTAGAGGAAGCCCTATTATTTTAGACACTGATTGTTCAGAGATATGGAGGGTAAGATTTCCAATTTGGCCGCATTCCCCATCAAATCTCAAGGAAAATGCTCGAGTGACTTCTTCATTACGACCTTAAAAAATTTCAAAGAACTCGAACCACTCTGTCTTTTTTAAAATTTCACCATAGTCTGCATGAATTCCAGTTAAATCTACTACCCCCTTGGGTTCGAATCTTACAACCATCTAAGAAAAATTCAATTTTTAAAGCTTGCTGGTGTTTGAAAAACTTTAACAAAGGTTTAGTTGAGTAATTTATGTTTTGAAATGTTTAATTCTCATTTGCAAATAAAATCCTCTTCTTCAGAAAATGCCCAATTTCTTTCCTTTAGAAATTCACAACTCTTCCACTTCATAAATTCACAAGAATCTACTTAAAAAATGCACAAACCCTTTACAACTTTTCTTCTTCAAAAACTCATAAATTCGTTTTCAGAAAATGACTTCACAAAAATGCACACCTTTGTTTCAAAATAGTGATTTCAAAGATACCCAAGTACCAATTCGTTTTTGGACATATGAAGGAAAATGGATGAGTTGGAGCTTACCTCTGTTCCTTGATAATTGAATTATTTTTCCCCTTTGCCTAGATGCCCAATTGTGCTTAAAATCATGCCTATTGTTTTGGTTTGAATGGTGGCTCGAATTGTTCATGTTCTCCTCTTTTCAAACCCTCAATTCCTCTTTGTTATGACCAATACTTTGTTGCAAAATGAAATGGCATATTCTTTTTACATGAATTAGGAAAATCTTATAAGGAAATATATGAGAGGTTATGTTTAAAAAAATAAAATGTCTTTTGGATTGTAGGAATGAGATATGTTATGAGTAGGAGTGAAATGAAGTAAGGTATGGGTAGTGGATAGTAGTAGTACTAAAAAAGTAATGAATGGTAGGAAATAGAACTAAATTGATTTTTTTTTAAAAGAGGAATTTAATTTAATTTAATTTAATTTAATTTTTTAAATAACAATACAAAATATACCAAACCTTTGAACTTTCCTTCTGAATTTTGGATATTGAAGAATCTAGATATTGATAGGCTTGTGATGTTGATGGCTTTGAATTGCTGATGCGGATTGAGGATCTCAAGTGCTAGTAACTTCTTGAACTGCTTCTTGCTGGGATGGTTGTTGGAAACTTTTAATTGCTGGAAAAACTCTTTGTAATTGTCAAGATTGCTTCTTCAAAGATGCTGATAGAAATTTTGCTGAGAACCTCGATGATGTAGAAATACTGATGTTGATGCTAATGTTGATGTTGTTGTTGATTGTAGAGGATATTGGCATCAACTACAAATACTATTTCAACCCATCAAGATGTCCTCACCAATAGATATTCTTCAAAAAGAAAATGCCAAAGACAGCAGTCCTGTTTCCACCAAAGTGCATCTTCAGATCTCTAGAAGTGAAATAGAAAGGCTCTCTCTCCCATCATAAACAATATGCCAATCTCTCTAGCTCAAAAATCCTATTACAATTCTTCTGAAAATCCCTAAAATGTTCCTGCATTTTGGGACATGCTCTATATGAGTTCCCTCAAAATTTAGTACCACAGTAGAGCAAAAGTCAATAAAATTTGTCGAGACCATTGAATCATTGCTTGTAATTCCTCCAAACGAATTTGAGTTCATTGATCATGTCATGATTGTAAATTTATGAAAGTGAGTCAAACCAAAGATTTTTCTAGAGTTGAGTGATTGTGTGTGAAAGGAGAACATTGGTTGTTTGTTTCCTTTGTATAGGTATTGCAGAAAGATAGGTATTGTATAAGTATGTTAAAGGCATCAGCTGCAAATACTATTTTCAACCCATCAAGATGTCCTCACCAATAGATATTCTTCAAAAAGAAAATGCCAAAGACAACAGTCTTGTTTCCACCAAAGTGCATCTTCAGATCTCTAGAAGTGAAATAGAAAGGCTCTCTCTCCCATCATAAACAAGATGCCAATCTCTCTAGCTCACAACTCCTGGTACAGTGCTTCTGAAAATCCCTAAAATGTTCGTGCATTTTGGGGCATGCTCTATATGAGCTCCCTCAAAATTGAGTACCACGGTAGAGTAAAAGTCAATAAAATTTGTCGAGACCATTGAATCATTGCTTGTAATTCCTCCAAAGGAAGTTGAGTGCATTGATCATGTCATGATTGTAAATTTATGAAAGTGAGTCGAACCAAAGATTTGTCTAGAGTTGAGTGATTGTGTGTGAAAGGAGAACACTAGTTGTTTGTTTCCTTTGTATAGGTATTGCAGAAAGATAGCTACTAAGAGAACAATGAGAAGAAATGATAAAGACCTGAGCACTATTCGGAACAACAAGACTAGTGAAACCCTATAAATCTCTGTTTGAATCCCAAAAGGATATTGAGAAAGCTAGGTAGACAACAAGACTAGGTGTTGATGAATGGTGGACAACAATTTATAAAAGGTGGAGTGTGCAGAATAGGGGGTGAAATTCAGTTAGTTGTTTTGATCCCTGACATAATTTTCTACCACAGCAGTCGTCAATATGCATATGTTCTATTGCTACCTCTTTTTGGAATGATTTGGAATGATTAGGCAAACATATAAATCAGTTTTGTGTCCAAAATGAACTATAAAATATGGTTTATCTGCACCCTTCATATCAGCTATAAAGCAGAGAAAATGAGAGAGTAAAATAGTACCCCGTTGTACAAAAGGAATACCATTGAAACACAAAAGTAACGTGCATCAGAAGATTTCATGTGTGTGTGTCCTCACATCCTAGTGTCTCGTGACTTATATATAGAGGGATTTCATATGCATTATAACACAATATGAACAGACACACACAAAGGCTATCCAGCTTGAATTACAAAAGTTGGTCTTTTCTAGGTAGATAAACCAAGGATTGATGAGCTTGAACTCGCATGTCAGTGGCTTTCGTTTTCTTTATTCCCACATGATAGATCTAAGATGAAGCTCCTAAGGTCTTGGAAGAATATATCTAGCTTGATTTTAACTTCCTTGACTCTCTTGAACATATATATATTCATGGAAGTCATCTCCATTTGCATGTTTTGCAGTTTGCCTACAACCTGCATTTCAACTGATAGTTACTCCATTGTTGCTTATGATCTCCTTCTGCTAAGCTAAACCACAAGATTATGAAAGATTCTTAAATTGTCCACTCCACCTCTACCAGTTGAGCTATATTTCCCATCCCATTCATTTTCATGCACACTTCCTTGTGTATCTTCCTTTCCAAAACAACGACATTTCTCCTTGTTCAATGGGAATTTGGGGTTTTCATTTTCATGTTTTGTCTGAGTACTACTGTCTACATAAAGAAACGACATGGATGATACATAAAACAAAATTTGGCCTTGTAAATTTTAGTGGGTTGTAAGTGGAACACTATTCTCCTTGGCCATTTTCTTCCAACTGCTATAACTTCTCATCAGTGCATCCGGTCCTCTAATTCATCTTTCTAGTTTTCTCCAGTCTGAGATTTGGTTCCCACCTTCTTTGTAACAGGCTTGAGTTGAAAGTTAAAAGAATGAAAAGGATCTGATTGTCACAAACTAAACAACCTTTCCCTTGGCCACATTGTCACTCCTTTGCAAGTTTTTAATTACTTATATAATCATGACAGAAGTTTGCTTAATCATGGCATAAATAATCCATTTCCTCAAGGCCACTGCCAGGTACCTCCAATCTCCATGACCATTTCTTCTTATTTAGTTCCATATATATGTTCATTTGGTATCTTTGTTTTGGATGTAAGAGGATTCCCAATTCAGCCATATAGTTGGCCCATTTATTCTTTTACCTTGGGTTATGGTTGAAACCAGTTTTATAAAATTTAATTTGAAGGATTCCTATTTCCTCAACAAAGTTGTTTACTTTCTAATTGTGCGTCTATCTTGCTCATTTTCCTATATTAATGATCAATAATGGGTCCCCTTTTATAATTAGAATTATCATAAGAAGCTCAATTTCATTCCAAGAATCATAGTCGACAATTTCCCTCATCATTGGAGACTTTTCCTAGTCCTAAATTAAAAGTTGACATAGCATTTGTGCTCTTCAATGAGGCTTGGCGAAGACTGTTATTTGCCATTTGGTACCATCTCCCACTTTTGATTTGGGTCTTTACTATTTAGTGGAATGGGGAAAATGGGTTGCTATTTAATTTGGATTTGAAAAGTCCATCTTTAATAACGTTTGATCATCTTGGTAGCATAGTAAGATTTAGTATAAATACTTAAAATTTCAAAGTCCCAACCTATTTCAATCTGTTGAAATAGATCTTAATTGCATGAAACTAGGGATGATACCTCTAGTTTTGGGGGGTGGGGGTTCACTGGGGAGGGAGATGATGGGGTTCAAAGGATAAATATTACTTTGGAAAATTAACATGGTATAAAAGTGTGCCATAGGAAAACCAACAAGCACACAACACAGAAACAAATTGTTCATGTGACTTCGTCAAGAGCTTCCAACACTCATAGCCTCCATACATGAAAGGATTGTCAAATAAGAAAGAATAATGCTTGGGGCTTTGAAGGACACACACACTCAATGCCAAAATTATTTGGCAGCTGTCAAAAGGATCACAAAATCAAGATAGGATTGTGAGAAAGTAGCATCTTGATCTTGATCAAGAGTTTTCTTTGAAACTTCTTGATATGTGTATTGTGAGACTCAGTTTTTCTTGCAAAGACATCTAATTCAAAGAGGAAGCATTAAAAAATTGAAGATAAGAAAATACTTAGTTTCTAATCCTCTTTGTAAATGTCCTAGTTCTCATGTACTTAGGTTGGAGGAACAAACTAAGGGTGGTTCTACCCACAAAACACAGATAAAAAAATGTGGTTAAGATATTATAAATGTTGTGATAAACACTTGGACCAATGACACGATTGGGTTTTGAAATTAACCTCATGGTAAACATTTGAGCAAACCTCAATGATGGCTTTGTTGGATGGTAAAGTAGGGGTGTTTCGTACCCCCCACTTACGTTCAAGTCTCCTTAGAGACACATTTTTCCCTTCAGAGGCCATCTTGTCAGTGAAATTGATTGGATCTAAGTGAAAATATTAGGTGGCTTTAGTTGAACAAATATCCCTTGCCCGTGCAAATGGTTGGGGTTAGGTGCAAATCTTGGGTGACTTTGGCAGAATAGGAACCCCCCACCTGTGACTTCTTAGTGAGAGGGATATTTCTAGAGTGTTGTAAGCTGACTACATTGCATTCTAATATTCCCACATTGTGGAAGGGAACACTCACCGCATAGTGATAATAGTAAGCATCTTGTGAAAAGAAAAAAAGAAAACATTTTGGATATACATTCTAGCTTACATTGGTGCTATGGATGTCACAACTAAACTCACCTATAATTATAAAATGAGTCTTGGAATTATAAATATATAGTGATTGAGGCTATGACATTGCCTTATGACTAGTGTTGCAAATATTGGTGATATATTTCCAACATCACAATATAATGGCAAAATATCAAAAGAATTGGAAATATCGGTTGAGTTAGCAGAGTTTGGGATTTTTTTTTCTCAGTTTGAAGAGGGAAAGCAGGGGATTGAGAAAACAAGGGGTTATCCACTGTTATATTTACCCATAAAAGGGCTAGAGGGAGGGGGTTTCTTTAGATGTTTAAAAAATTGAAAAAAATTGAATATTTTTATATTGTTTTAAGTTTGTTGATATTTTCCAATATTATCCTTAATGTTGTCGATAAGTTTCTTTCCAGATCCTTGGTGATATATTCGCTGACATGATGTTTGCAACATTGCTTGTGACTGCTAGTAAAGGCCCTTTACATTAGAGATTAATGGAATCTAGGAAAAAATTAGAGTGAATGGACTGACATGTGGGTAAACATTATTCAACCTTTCTTTATAGACTCTAATGATCCTTGAGCCATTTTGGTGCTTATTTAATGTTACAACTTACAAGCTCCCCTGCTAACTTACACTAATTTAGGACATATCTTACTGATGTGAAAACATTCTTTTTGAAATGCAGTGCTAGGAGTATTGCTACAACACCTCTTTCTTCCTTGCTCTCACAGTGAACAATTTTGGTGCTTATTCAATGTTACAACTTACAAGCTCCCCTGCTATTGAAATTGACCAAAACTTAGGTGACTTTGGTGGAATAAATACCCCCCACCTATGACTTCTTAGCTAGAGGGATCTTTCTAGAGTGTTGCAAGTTGACTACATTGCATTGTAATATTCCTAGATTGTGGAAGAGAACACTTGCCACATAGTGATAATAGGAAGCATCTCGTGAAAAGGAAAAAATCGAACATTTTTGACATAATTCTAGTTTGCATTGTTGTTATGGCTGTCACAACTAATGTCACATGCAAACGTAAAACTAGACTTGGAACTATAAGGATAAAGTGGCCTAAGCTGCGACATTGCCATGTGACTGGTAGTAAAGGCCCTTTCCATTGGAGTTTAGTGGCATTTAGGAAAAATTTAGAGTGAATGCACCAACATTTGGCTAAAAATTATTCATCCTTGCTTCACAGACTCCAATAATCCTTGACCGATTTTGGTACTCATTTAATGTAACAACTTACAAGATACCCTCTATTGATATTGACCAAAACTTATGCTAGTTTAGGACATATCTTATAGATGTGAAAATGTTCTTTTTGAAATGCAATGCTAGAGCCCAGGAGTATTTCTACAACACCTCTTTCTTCCTTTCTCTCACAGTGAAAGTAGGATTCTAACTCATGTTACTTGGAGCATTGCACTCATATTAAAAGTGACTTCAACTTCTTAGAAGAATAGGATATGAAAAGAGTTATTTTTTGCTAAGGCATTTGACTATTATTATATAGGGTTGTGGTAATCATTATACAAGAATTACTTGCTTATACTTTATGCCTTTCTCCCCATTATGGTGGACAAAGAAATTGAGTGGGTTATTATCAATGCTGAAAAAGTTGTGTATGGCAATAATTTGACAAGGGTTCAAAAAATAAAAGTTGGAAGAAATGAAAAATATAGGCAAAAGGTCACAAAAATCTGTAAAAAAACAAAGAATTGTTTTCTCGAATTGTTGATTTTAGTAACATTGGTTATATTGGGTTTTGCTTGTTGTTGTTTAGGGTAAAAATCCTTTGACAATTTGGAATTTCATGTAATTTCCATAACTTTCTCTCCTTCAGAGAAAAATAGATTTCCCCTTTCGATAAGAGTGGAGGATGAGGTCTCAGCCATCAGACTATGGCTTCTTTTGTGTATGTGATGTGTCTGATGAAAATTGTTTGGAGAAATCAAGTTGGTTGGACAACTTCCTTGACTTTGAGAGTATTTGGAATTCCACTTGTTATAGCCTTGGCTAGTCATTGAGAAGCTAAAGGAAAAAGCCTTATTGTAGTGCATTATCTTGCTACAGTCCTCAATCTAGGACCTTCTCAGTCTTAGGGAAAAGCATCAATAGATACAATTGTGTTTCTTCTCATGATTTTGCATTAAACAATATCTTTCTGATCTTGTGCTCGGTGACCTAGTATCTAAATCACAAGCCTCAAGTTTTGGTATTAAACAACAAATTTATGATCTCATGCTTAGTGTCTTGGTGTCTAATGCATGTATACAAATGTTGAGATAGGTTATTTTTTGTTTTCAAACTCTCCCTAACTTGGCTTTTAGTTTCATCTTCAAGTCACTATCAACGCTTGACTTGCACAAAGGATCTTTTTGTTGGTCTGTTAACAGATCTTGATAAGCAATTTGGAATAGGAATTCCAAAGACTTTATAAATCCATTGGTAGGCTTGGAAATTCAAATCATATAAAGGCATTGAGGGTAGGTTGGGGAATTCAACTCATATAAAGGCATTGAGAGTAAATACATTTTATAATGGAAAAATCATGTGACCAACTATGGAAGAACAAGTTATCTTATAGATTGAGTGGATTTTCTTCCCACATAGTTAAGTTTGTTCTTGCACCTGAATTATAAGGATAGACGTGAGAAGAGTCTCCAATAAATTATAAAACTCGACTAAAGTTAAAGAAAATTAACTTTCAAAAACATATGCAAGAATCTTAATGACAAAATTTGGACTAAACGAACTACCTTGTCATGCATTTTTAAATGAGTTTCCTTGTGTTCTTTGATGCCATTGTTTTACCTCTCGCTTTTTCTGAATAAAATGCCTTGTTTAACTATTAATATGAACAACAAATGTACATTGGTTAGTTTACACAAAAAAATGGGCTGCAAACAAAGAGACCACTATCACTAGCTAGTGGTGCAATCCTTCTCCCTTGATAGTAAAGGACTCCAATTTGTAGACCAGAAGAAGAAGAGGTTCATTAACTAAGAGCCTATATAACCTCTCCCATATTAAATTATATCTCCCTTGTCTATTGTTCTAGCTGAATCCCCCCTTCATTGTGTTAATTTTCTTAAACTTAGCACCCGACACTTAAATAAAATAAAATCGCTTTATTAAATAAATGCACAGCTAGGTTACTTACAAAATAAATCATTAGACATATAAAACTGAAACCAATCACATTGCACAAGATATTTGGGTAAACACCCCTGGAAAAACCATGAAGAAAAAATAAAATCCGAGTCAATTTTATTAAAAAAAATCTTGGGCTCCTGTCTTGGGATAATGGACCAAATGAGGAAAATACAATCAGCAAATAGCCTATCCTACCTGGCATCTATCTCCCTTGCTGCCCCTTGCTCCTTCCTTTGACCCTGCCCACTAACACTTGGATGAACTATCCTCTTCACCCGATCAATGAGATCTCCTCACTCTGTGTATGACACAAGCATATGAGAAAAGAGTCCTCCTTTAATCCAATGTACTCTTTGTGTGTCTTGAATCTCATCCTCTCACTTAGGTTTCCTTTTGTTATGTTGAGTTAATGCTAAATACAAAACCCTAGATCTCCTAAAGTGATCAAGGGATGAGATTATTTATCCTCTTCACTTTAGATCTAACGGTTAGGATTTAATCAACTCACTTAAGTTAATAATGGCAAGAACTTAGGAATTTAACTTAATTAAACTCACATTAATTCAAAAGGTCATTCACTTTACAAAAGACTTCCACATGCTAGACATCAAGCCAATGTGGAAGTACTTGTCTGATGCTAAATACATCAAAAACACATTATGAGGATATATATATATATATATAGATATATAGATAGATATAGATATAGATATAGATATAGATATAGATATATTGTTCCAAGGAAAACCTCTTGGGGAAACCCATGGGATGTTTTCCCCCATTTGTGGATGGCATCCTTAGTAAACCCGCTGGAATAGACTATCGTCCCTCACCCAGGGGGATTCTGAATCCTAATCCTAATCCATCGTTCTTGTCTCTCAAGAAAGTGATTTTGTTAAGGTCATCCCCAAGATCTAATCTTTACCATTCAACCTTACTAGGTAAGAAGATAGAGAGTTCCGACAAGAAGCTTTTTGGTTTGGGTCTAATGGTGCATTTGAAACAAAACCTAGAAAGATTAAGGAAAAACAAGATATGTTGGTTGATATCCACCATCCATTTCCTTCTTCTTCTCCCAGTTGGTCTTTCCTCGGGTTCCAAAAATTGCTAGTTTGCATGCTTTCCCATTAGATCTTATCGCACTTTATCTACATCCTTTCCATATTTTATCTGTTATGCTTTTTGTTATCACCTTGTTGAGCCTTCCATCACCTTTTGAGCCCAAAGTATTTGACCAATTCATTTCCTTCAAGACCAAGCCTTGCCAATCCTAAGAGAATAATGTTGAAAACTTACATTATGCAAAAAATGAGCATTATGATGAAGCCCTCAAACTCTTTTGTAAGATGACAAGGGCTTGCATAAAGCCTGATCAATTCATGTTTTCTAGTGTGCTAAGTGCATGTGAATCCCTTGGAGCTCTGGAACATGGAAAGGGAATATATGCTTGTATTTTGAAATGGAAGTTTGAATCAGACCTCTCAATTGGTAACACAAGTTAAGCCAAATCAGTTTTCCTTTTCCAGTATTCTTAGTGCATGTGCCACATTAGCTACCCTAGAAAAGGGCAATGTTCCATGCACACATGAGAGCACAACAAGTCAATCACAACTAAGTAATCAAATTATGGTGAATGAAGTAAAATTTCACATCGAGAGTTTTATGAGTGAGATAACAAAATGGGACTAACATGAACCTTGTTCTACAAGATATCACACAATAGCCATCCTTCCATCCTCATAGTGAGAAACTTGCAAATTGCTTTTGGTCTCATCAACACTATCGTTGAGACACCTGTCTTGATATAAAAAATAAAATAAAATAACTCCATGTGTGCAATGACTGACATGCCGCCATCAAGTTCATCTCCAAGCTTGTTGGTTGGGAATTTGTTGTGCGAGATGCCCACTGCTTGCATCATTTCAACAATGGCCTATGTACATGAGGGGAATATTGGTAATGTTTTAGCGTAAGTGAAATTGACAATATTCATTATTTTTCCCTGTGTCGAGATACACAAGAACTGCATGCTATTCATTTTACAGTGCATACTACATAGTAATTTTTGAAACTACTACTTTACCTACTTTACTTGATGTATGCTTGCCTTCATTTTCACTGAAAGATATCTAGTACCTAGAGATGGAGGATGCAATATTCACCCTGTTTGTACTAAGGAATCATATGGAAGCCTGTATATTTGGTGTTTCTAATCAGTGGGAGCCTTTTGAAAGAGAACCATTTGGAAGACAATTATCACCTTGTTTGGACCATGTATAGCATACAAAACATGTAAGTTAAATTTGACTCATGCTAATTCCATTACTAAATAGTATTTATATACAAGTTTGGAGATGATTTGTAGATTCTTTTGTGTTGGATTTACCTTCTGGGTTTGTGAGATGAGGAAGTGTCTAAGACTGACTTCATCTCCAAATTTAAAACAGTGGCCACAGAGACCTCATGACAGAAACTATTCTTCTTTTGGCTGATGATTATCATTTTAATGAGGATCTAGTGTGTTGGCATTTGGAAAGAAAAAAGTTACCACATAATCATAGCCTTATATAGAGGATCGATCCACCAATTTAAGGAATGGGATGTCTTGTTTTATTTGTGCTCATTGGAGATGGCCATTCAAGATCTAGTCAGTCTTATTTCTATTTCAGGTTAAGTTAGACAACAAATTTGTGGATAAATTTTCATGAAGTAGACTTCTGGAAATGTTTGAAATTTCCTTTGGAAAAATATGGTGCAAACCTCAATTGGTTTCCAGCAACATGTCTATTGGTTGTCTCATTACAAAAAAATAACAAAGATGATTATAAGGGTTGCTCCATCTCCAATTTGTTTCCATCATCAATTAGAGGCCGAAAAACATATCTTATTGTTGATCTCCATCCATATATCAATCATATTGTTGATCTCCATCCATATATAAAGCAGATTCAATTTGGATTATCCAAATTATGTTCGTGGCTTTCTGCCAATGCTCTGATTGAGATTCCTCGAGGGGACATTGGTTAATTCCACCCATTTCGCCAATTATGGTATAAATTTCTTCAAATGGGTTGATTTTCTAAATTGTGTATATCGATTACAACTCTATTTGCTTAAAATTGTGAGATAAATAGGTAATTTTTCTTCACCAGCCATTAATTTTTGAAGTGGAACAGTCCCTATTTCTCATGTAAGATGTAGTTGATTTTTATGCAAATGATGGGTCCCACTCCCAGGCCATTCATAACCATTGATGTGTATCAAATACCCCAATAGAAAGGTAACAAGAGTCAGTACAGGAACAATCAGGACTTGAATGCATTGACAATGGATAAACAATTGATGAACCCATTCAAAATGCAAGTGTACACTAATAGCTATACTCATTTTATATTAAAATGCATTGACAATAGGTCTTTGGAAGACGATAGAAGATTCCATCAACACATGATTGATAGTGGGTTCGAGCTAGGTATCATTCTGAGAAATCACCTTATCAACATGTATGCAAAATGTGGATGTGTGGAGAATGCACACCAAGTGTTTGAGAGAATGCTTGAATGGAATTTAGTGTTATGGAATATAATGATTGCAAGGTATAGTAATAATGGATATTATGAAGAGGGAATGGATCTTTTTGGCCTAATTCATTGAACAAGGGGTCAAGCCTAGGGAATTTACACTTGCTAGCATTCTAGGATTTTGTGTGAGTCTTGGAGTTGTCGATCAAGGGAGGAATTTGCATGCTCACATTGCTAAAACTGAATTTCAATCAGATGTTTTTGCGGGGTCTGCTCTTGTTACAATGTATGCAAAATATGGGATTGTAGATTATGCATACAAAGTGTTTGATGAAATGGCCACAGTAAGCTCGACATTGTGTAATTCAATGATTACAGCATGTGTGCAGAATGAACTTGATCTACAAGCCCTTGAACTCTTTTCTGAAATGTGTCATCTAAGCTTGAGATCGGACATATTTATGTTTGTTGATGTTCTTCGGGCTTGTGCAAACCTTGGTGTTCTGGAATAGGGAAAAGATCTTTATGTCCATGTGATCAAAACTAGATTTGAGTCAAATATATATGCAACTAGTGCCCCTGTTACCATGTATGCTAAGTGCAGTAGCATAGAGTATGCAGAAAAAGTGTTCAAAAGAGAAACCAAACATGACTTGATCTTATCGATTGAAATGCTTATAGGATATGCTCAAGATAATTTTGGAGAGGAGGCATTGGACCTCTTCTACGAAATGCAACGAGTAGGTATGAAATCAGATCAATTCATCTTTGCAAGTATTCTCTAGGTATGTGCCAATTTGGAAACTTTAGGATATGGTAAGGAGATCCATACCCATATCATTAAAACTAGATATGGGTTGGATGTTTCAATGGGAAATTGCCTCCTTAACATGTATAACAGATGTGGTAGTACAGATGATGTGAGAAAACTCTTTTGCCTGATGACCAAACAAGACATGGGCTCATGGTCTGCAGTTATTTTAGGATATGCCCACAACAATTGTGGTGAGAAGGCTCTTTCACACTTTTGTGAAATGCAGTGAGCAGGAATGACTGCAAACCAACCAATTATTGTGATTGATCTTAAGGCATGTTTTGACCTTGTTGATGTCAAATTAGGTATGCAGCTTCATACCCACATTATTAAAGTTATAATTGAGCTACATATATGTCTGGCTAGTGCCCTAGTCGCCATGTATGATCAATGTGGGATGATAGAGGATGCATTTCAAGTGTTTCATAACATTCTTGAGAAAGATGTTGTTTTATGGACAACCATGATTGCAGGATATGCAAAAAATGAGCATTATGATGAAGCCCTTTAACTCTTTTGTAAGATGAAAAGGTCTCACATAAAACCTAATCAATTCACGTTTTCTAGTGTGCTAAGTTCATGTGCATCCCTTGGAGATATGGAACATGGCAAGGGAATCCATGATTGTATTTTGAAAAGGAATTTTGAATCAAATCTCTCAATTGGGAATATTCTAGTTACTCTTTATGCTAAATTCCGAAGAATAGAAGATGCTCACAAAGTCTTTAAGAAAATTCCTAAACAAGACATTATTTCATGGATTGCACTGATTTTTGGATATGCTCAGAGTGGGCATGGAAAAGATTCTTTCAAGGAATATGTTGGCTATGTTCTTGTCTTATAATCTATGACAAACTTGTGGAATAATTATGTGTTTTTTTTACCTTTTGCATGGTTTGTAGCCCGACATAATTATGATACACATTCCAACTAGAAGCTTAACATGATTACTTTGGGTCACATGTGGTTTTGAATCTTATTGTAATTACATTGCATTCCCAAAATGGAAACCCAATGCAATTATTGTTCGAACAAGTAGGTTGGACTGTTGACATAATTACTCTTCATGCTTTAATGTAACCCTAACATTGTTACGCCATTCTAGAAGGGATTTGGTGAGAGGAATTGTTACCAAATAGGTGTTGTATTTAGAAGAATAACATGAGTAGAAGAAACACATGGAATTTCTAACAATATAGGAATTGAAGTGATGATGAGAGGGAGCTAACGCCCTTTCTAACAACCTGGTCATTTATAGGATGAATGGAATGCACACATGACCTAATTGTATAAGAATACTAACAACATTGAACAAAAATTACATTAACCATAAGAAAACATGAGAATACTTAAATTTTCTACCTCTACTTTCTACTTCCATCCTTGACTTTTCACTGGTTATCCATTCATTTTGCAGCTGGTAGGTCTTCCACACATTTGGTTATCCATGAAAACCCATTTGGTAGCTGTTAGGGATTCCACACATTTGGTAGCATGAGAAGTGACCCAACCATTCCTTTGAACCTCATAACCATTACCATAAACTATGGGGGGATTTCCATTAAACCAAGCTTAGAGCAAGCCAAGATTCTTGGCCGAGTTCTGGAAGAGATATGAAGCAAGAAAGTCGACGTCTCAAGCCCAAGTTACGGAAGAGATTCAAAGTGATCAAACCCAAGGTTATGAGTTAAGCTGTGGAAAGAGTTATTAAGTTTAGGTTCGAAGAAAACTAGGGCCGAGGTTTCTAGTCCGAGTTGTGGAAGGATTTTCTATGTAGAGAAAATCGAGGTTTCGGCCCAAGTTGTGGAAGAAATTTCCTAAGTCAAGTTCAAAGAAATCGAGCCGAGGGTCTGATTCGAGTTATGTAAAGGGATTGGTTGATTCCATAGTCAAGTCGATGTTTCAGAACCAAAGTGTGGGAGGGTTTTTCAAGTAACCATTCCAAGAAGAATACAGAGAAGTATTTTCAACAATTTACCATTCTCTTCGCGAGCTCTCTCTCCTGGACGATGCCCTCCACAAGCTCTTTCTCCCGGTGCCCTCCGCAAGCTCTCTCTAACCTTGCATCTAGTGAACTCTCTCCCTATGCCCTCCATAATATATCTCCTTGGGCACGAGTCTCCTTGAAAGGGCGTGAGTCTCCTTGAAAGTAGTTTATTTGGGCGCGAGCATAAAACCTTGAATGGGCGCAAGTCCCACCTTGTTTTCACTCACAAATTGTATCTAAGAATTTGCATTTCCCTCTCGTTCAATGTTTTTCTCCTTCTCCAATTTGCATTGGTGATTCATTTTTTCTTGATATTCAATGTTAATTCAATAATGAGATTAAACAACCCGAATAAATCCTACTACACTGGATTATGCAATATATGCATCTCATATTGAAAATTTCATTAAGAAAATAAAATTTTTTCTAATTTTCAATCCAAAATTGTTGGTTTGCCTTCATGGGTGATTTTAGGGGAGAAATTTCGCTTAGGGGTGAAATTAAAGGGGTTCCAAATTTTTATTGGGTGTTTTTTTCATATTGGAGTGGTTTTTTTAAACTTTTATTTTTCATCCCTAATTTATTTGAAAAAAAAATAGTATAGAGGGTTAGCCCAGGTTTTTATGAGGGAGAGAAGAAAAAAAATGTATTTCACTCCTGCATTTTGGAGCTCCAAGCTTCCATTTTCCCCATTTCCAGAAATATAGAAATTTCTGGTAGCGAATTCGCCCTCACATTGGGTATAAATCATGGTTTATGGTTTAATCTGATCCAGTTTTGTGGTATTACTCCCTCAGTGGTATTACCTTGCCACAAAGGTATTGTTTGAAGTGTTCCCTAACCCCCAATCATAGTGGACAATAATATTCCCTTCGTGATCACAGACTATCCCCCCACACCTATTGCCTCTCGTTGTCAAACATTGTGGACAATTAATGAACAAGTCATTTTCAAGTTTTGATTTAACACAAAAAATACATAAGGTGTACCAATTTTTAACACCCTTTATATCTCATATCAATCCTAGGAACCATAAAATTAAAGCTTCAACCAGAAAAAATCATTCAACTAGCACAAAAGGTCCATCATCACTCAACCAATGGATACTCATAATACAATTTTAAGATCAAATTCCTAAAATTTTAAAATCATAATCCTATCTTGATGTCCTCATCAAACTATTGAAACAAAAACCCCAAGGTTTTTAAGTCAGTGTTATATACCACTTAAAAAAATATATTATACATTTAAAAATTACTTTCTAAAATTTTGTTTAATAAGGACAAACTTTCATGAGTTCCATAGTGAAATAGGGAATTGGACAACTTCTAAAATGTCATGTGATAAGATAATTTATCATCTTTTTGATACTAAGAAGGTGGATGATAAAAAAACATGTTCTCTTAGAATGCCCTGGGTATGGCCACATTAAATTCCAATTACAAAACCAAAGCGTATTACAAAATATAACTATGTATGTGATATTCATCAACACCAATTCTTCAACATATACATATCTAAAGAGTTACTTCCATAACTCACATGAAAATATGGAAATCTCATCCATAAGACAACTACATCCTCCATGCATTCATTTATATGGTTTCCACAACCATCCAACACATTCTCTTCAGTATACCCTTTTTCTTCAATACTCAAGATGTACAAATATGTATCACTCTTGCTACCTAAAATCATATTAGGAAAGACATAAGTGCTAAAGTCAACTCATGAACAAATTCAAATATTATCAAGGAATACACCAAAAATCCAATCTTAACCAACATTCCACAATAAAGACAAGTAACACTCTATAGGTGCCACAATTTCCTTCTAAAATCTACTCAAAACATATCTAAGCCTCAAGATCACGTGCAACAACATAACCATTTAAATATTGGCATTTTCAAAGCAATGTCAAACAATGAGGCTCGAGCACTTAGTAATCCTTTGGAGAAGAAAGATAAGTTTTAGGAGATTTGGGTTGTGGATGATAAAATCACTGAGCTACATGATGCAACCTTAGTAGATAGAAATTATCTCTAAGAGTTTAGACCAGGCTACCCAAGACACTTAGATTTGTAGTAGTTGGAAGGATTTGTAGATACAGAATGGGAAGAAATAATGTATATGCAACTAGTAGAACTAGATTAAGAGAAAGATCAATATTTGATTGTTGGTGTTTCAATTGTGTTAAGTGGACCAAGTAGTTAGATGTATTCAAGAAATTTTTGACTCATGATCTTACCTTTATTCAAGAATTGACCTCTTCATTTCAAGGGGAATTAGAATATCAGTTAACATCGAAGCAATAGAATTGACTCAATGGTGATTCAATGGGTTTGGTAGAGGCTTGTTGGCCTTCACTTGCTTTGGTATTTTTGTGCAAGAAATAAGAATGATGGGATTTGTGATATTTGGATAGCTTTGACCATTTCAAATGGACCCTCAACTTTAGCTAAAGAACAAGTGGGAAAAAACGTTTTTGCAGGTTAAGTTGGGTAGTATTTATTATGTAAGCATAGTGTTGTGAAAGGCAACCATTGTTAGTTAAGCCCAAAATTGGCATGTCAGGAATGCCCTGAAACTCCTTGTAAAATGAAAAGAAAAGGGATGGATCCTAGTTTGGTCACTGTTATATTCAAACTTATACAACATATAAACATAATTCCCAACAAAAATTCAATCACTTTCTTAAATAGCCCTCTTCATTGCATCTTACTTCAAAATAAAAGTATCATTCCACAATGTTTACTAATGCATGCTCAACATCTCCTGAAGCTTAATCTACCTGCATCAACTGAGGGGTATTTATGCCTATACCTAGCTTATACTGCAAATCATTGTTGTCATTTCCATTACATAATCCTTTGCATTTAAATCAGATGGAAACTCATTACAGAGACCTTTCTGCAAGATTTACAACATTTTCTAATGTCTCTGGGTCTTATAGGACTTCCTCAAATTGCTTTTGAAAACCAAAGAAATTCTTCACAATCCTTCCAAGTGAAGTGTGACATAGTTTCCTAAAGATTCACAATATTTTCAGCACCAACTGTTACAAAGCCACTACGAATCCAGTAAGGCAAAAAAATTTCATTAGAAGCAGTAGATCTTTGATGGAGGATTCAAAATGACAAATGGTTTGTATTTTCAGACTCCTCATGACTTGTACATCACTTTGGAATATCCGGAGGCAAATTTTGGTCAAATCTAGCATGCATGAAGAGAAAAACACCACTTGAAATTGACCTTTCTGCCACATTTTGGAGCAACACACTATGCTTTCTGAGTACTTTTGGGAGAAGATGAGTTTGAAGGGCCAGATCATGTCAATTTTGTTTCTTAAGCATTTCATCAATTCGTAGACATACCCAACTTTCTAGAAAACTTTTTAGATATATATTTGGCCCTTGGGAAGGCCTCCAAAACTCCATTTTGCCTAGCACGCTACGCTTTCTATCAGTTTCGCTACGCTTTGTCCTGGAATTGGTTTTTTCAGCAATTTTTTGCCAAATTCAACATCTATGAAGTAAAATGTTACTTTTTGATGTGGTAATGATGTAATAGGGTGTAAATGAGTCAATTATAGTGATTTTGAGGTAGATTCATGCTTGGACATCAATTTTTGGTCAAATGTATTGATTGAGGAAAAATGGGGATTGGTTGTAACCTCCCTAGATTGTTGTAACCTCCCTAGATATATCAAACTACCTCCTAAAACATGAAAACTTTAATACTCTACCATAATTCTCATCTAATTCATGTATTCATAGTTCACTTAACATTATAGCATGGATGTATGCTACTCTCTTCCCTCATTAATATATCATTCCACGTTTTCCCTATGAAACTACAATAACTTTATATATAATTTCCTGTATATATTCATTTTTTTAATTGAATCATAATCCATGTGTTTCCACATGTTTCCTAGTCTTTTTTCTCAAAATGCAAGTGTCTTAGGGTTTATCCCTAGGAGGACCAAGGAAACATGGAGGAGGAAATGAGGACCATGGGTGATGTGGTGATAAAAAGGAGCTGCCTACTAGGTCGACTCGAAGATTGGCCTAGGGCCATTTGCCGGGTTGGTCGGTTCTTGGCTTGTTATCATGTCGCTCGGTATCAGATTGGTGGTAAGTGTAGTGAAAACTTATTTTGGGAGGCACTTTGAAAGAGCACTCTTCTCCACTTGTTGTGGAGTTTGGGTGATCGTTGTGGCTCCCTTGCCGGGCTTTGCATTTGTATTCCTTGGGAAAATTCTTGGTAACACATGAGTTGTGTTGTGGGCTCTGCATATGGTTGCATGATATAGTACATATAGGTTGGATTTGAGTCGCTGAGATCCTTTGTGGATGATGCGATTCCTTGTGGTTCTCATTTGTCAATTCCTATTGTATTGTTGGCTCCATGAAGCCAATGTGATGTATTGTGTTTTATTTTGTTGACAGTGGAGGTTTTCCATTCGTGTGAAAGGTGGTGTGGGAAACGAGATGGTTGTTCGGTCTATATGAAGATTGGCCTTGGGTCATTTGTAAGGTGGTCGACATCTAATACGTGAGTGACAGTGAGGAAAAGTGCATACATGTCTGGAAAAGTCGATGTCTTGGACCGTACAACCGAGGAGTTTCTAGGGTTTGCAGGTGTTGTCTATAGTTTTCTGTATTTCTCTATGGGCCATTTTCCCTATAAGGGAGCCTTTGTAAGCTTTGATATTATTCTAATGATAAGATGATTTGAAGGGAAAAAATATTTGTGTGTTAAGAATTGGTTTCTTTTCTTCCTCTATTTATTTTAGTTAATTATTCCACCGGTGTATTTTGTTTTGTGAGTTGCTAATCTAATTTACAGCAAGGAAATCACTAGTAAACAATTTACCTAGGTGCCAAGGTTAGAAAGTTAACAATAATATAGAATCAATAATGAATGAATGAGATATGATTGATACAATGATCCTTGTGATTGTATAATTATTTGCATTGATTGGTTAGGAATGCTTGTGTCTCTTAGGTTATGTCCCTTTGTTATAGTTATTGTTGTATTTAAATTTATTAGATTGTGTTCGTCTCTTATATTATAATTTAATGATGGCTCCTCATGAGTGTAGCTAGATACATCACTAGTGGTATAAAAGTGATTATTTCTACTAGTTGGGTGTCAGACTTCTATAGGTTTCATTCCCTATTGGTTGGGTGCCAAACTTCTATTGGTTTCCATACCTTGTTGACTAGGTGTTAGAGCTTTCTGCCAAAAGAAAACAAAACTTTAGATTGGGAGGCTATCCATTTACACTCCAATTTTCTATCCATTGTTATTTTCATGAGTCACTGCAAAACACTAAAAGGTTATCCTCTATTATGCAATGTTTACTTGTGTGAATTAGGTATGTCAGAACTTCATTTTTCATCCCGAGACTTCACCAGGGGTTCAACATTGACCCGATCTACAGTTTGGCATCTTCTTTGGAGTATTTGGAGATCTTTGGCATCAGGGCCGAATTGTTGAGGGCATCCAATCTTCTAGGAGAGCATGACCTATCCAGTTGGGGGGTTTGGCACCTCATACAGCCTAGATCTCATCTCATTATTCATGCATTATATCCAGGTGGCCTTTGGAGGCTTGTAGCTTCTCTCCTTCATCTAGTTGAGGCTTATCTTCATTTTTTTATAATCTATTAGCTATATTGTACAAGATCTATAGATCCATTGGATCAAGGTCTTATTCTTTATGAATAATATCAGATCTGAGATATTTGAGTTATCATTTGTGTTATTCATCATGCATCTGATGGAGGTATGTCCATTTATATATTTATGATTGATGACACATGCATTGGTGGTAGATTACTGATGGAGGGAATCAGTGGCACATGGTAGTTCAGATGGGGGATTTTCCATGGATGACTTTCATACTCTTAGAGAGAGAGTGTCTATGATGAGGGTCGACTACCAGTAGTTGTTGACGGATAGGGACTACCTGTTGGGGATTGGCGAGATGTATTATGAGGCTCTGAGGGAGTAGAAATTGGAGGTGGACGGACTCACTCAATAACATTTACCATTACCCTTTTCACCCTATTTAATTCTTTTCCTAGCTCTAATGTTTTCTGACATTCTTCCCCACAGACTTATACTGAAACAAATAACTGTTTTTTGAAGCGTTGTTATTATAGAAAACTTGTCTCAAAATCCATCAAATGCAACATATTTATAGATTTTATCACGTTGCAATTCCAATGTTATAAAAACCTAAGTGACCGTTAGTATTTTGACTTGGTCAACATACTAAGGTGACCGTTGGAGGGGTAAAACCTAGTTTCCACAACGTCGCAATTGCGACAACAATATTCACAAACGTGGAAAGAGAGATGACAATGTGGCAAGAGAGACGTCAACGTGGCAAGACCGATGTTATCGGGCAAGATGATTTTTATTTTTTTTAATTTCCTCTATTTTGCGACAATATGGACAATTTTGTCCATAACGCCGCAAATAGAACATCAGAATTTTTACAATATGTACTAGTGACTACCTTCACCTCCACCTCTACCGTCTTTCCTCCTAATTTGACCGGAATGGCAGGAAGAATATCGTGAGGGTGGAAGGAATGACTGTCAAAAGCAGTAAACATGTTCGATGACTTAGAAAGAGTCAGAGAACCGAGAGATTTCCAACATATCATGGACATCACACATGTAGCGGCACCTTCATCAACAACCACACCTTTGATGGTATAATTTGAGTAATACATGTGGATTTGGAATGCCACATGGTAAGGAAAGCATGGCTTCACATTTGTGATGTCAACCTTGATAACTTTTAATCCATTGGGTTCTAGAGCTCCTAACACATATAGTAACGCATTCCTCTATGAAGGACATGTCTAGAGTACCTCCAAAGTCGAAATCGCACAAGGGGTTTTACCCAGGTCCTCAATAATAGAGTAGTTTCGGGTGGCGCTATCATTTGTATTATGGGTAGAGTGATTGAGTACTCCTTTCAGAATACAAGGCAGTGGCTCTAGTTTTTCAATATGTAAAGTCGTCTCCAGAGAAGAAGGAGGAGGATCTTCTAGACCAGGTATACTCTGTGAAGAGCTATAATCTGGAGATCAAGTGGCTATATTAACTTTTGCATCGACCATATTGATACACAAACAATCATCTTCTTGCAACAATGGGTTTTGACTCCCACCAACTACATTTCCAGTGTTTGAGGAACTTGAGACCATGTGCTGGTTATGAGAAAAAGGATTCGTCAGCACAGTGGGTGGTAGAAATAATAGCCTTGCAACTTCCGTAAGTTTTGGGCATAAATGAGTAAGGTGTTCGTCTGTACAAATCTTATAGGGAAATTTCACCTTACGTCTTTCTCTCTTGCCCTCTCCATCATTATTATTACCATTGTCCTTGGGTTTATTACCATTTTTCCCACCCTTATGATTATTATGTCCTTTCTTCTTATTCATCCATGGTTGTTGGTTACCATTTGGGTTGGTCAAAGATTGCACAGAATGTATGTCCGTCGATTGAGTGGGGTTGGAAGACACAAAAAAAGTTGTCCCTCCTGTAGACTGGTTTAGAGACAACTATTTTAAATGGCTTGTCACCAAGTCTGCGGATTTTACATTAGCGGAGCCTACAATGCCATCAACATGAGGTCCGAGCTTTTATCTAGGGTCATACGTTGACTGTGATGCATCTGGAATAATGTGGTATAACATCCCATACTAATCATATATCAGGTATAACTAGTGGGCTTTAAAGATCGCTTCTTCCTCAATGGTAACCCCAGATGTAGTAACATCCTTCAAGATAGGAGGGTGAAAAGACTTAAGGAACCATTCTAAAAGAAATTATGGGGGTATGGAGGTATTAATCAACCTCTTTCGTCTGGGCCACTCCTGGATATGATCTGATATATGAGTGGTAGTGTCCTGGCATAAAGTCAATAGGATTTCTAGGCTATCATCGTAATGAACTAACAATTAGGAGTGGTTAAGGAAAACCAACACCATCTGACTAAAGGTCCCATATGCCCCCCTAGCTAGCTAGATATACCATTTTGCAAAAACTCCAATGAGGGTGCATTGAAATAATCTTAACCGAATAGAATCATCATTAAGGGAATTCGAGGATCACCATAGGTGAAAGGTAGTAATGTGATCACCGTGATCCTCACCATTCTTACCTTTGAATTTCAGAATGTCTGAAGGAAGCTTGGTGGGGATGGGGGTCCATGTAGGATCATGACTCATGGGGTCGTTCACCAAGTTAGACAAGTTTGGCAGATTAAACGTAACCAGAAAATGGAGACGAGGTTGCGGCATCTGGCCCCAAGCTCTCGGAAAAGATTGTGTTTGAGGAAATACAGCCCATCCAGGATTCTAGGAAGTACGATGGCCCTGTCTATGATTGTAAGGCCCTCTTATGGGATGATTCATAAATTTTGGTTGGGAATCATTCGAGTAGGAATGTTCTGATGGGGGTTATAAAAATTGCCCCACGACAGATTGGACCCGGGTTGGGGGTTTCCCAAATCTTGAAACTGGCCTCCTTTGGGTGTGAATCCATAGGATAGATATGGATTCATCATTCCAAACATATTGGTTAGAATCAACATCGAGGAGGTAGGGGTATAGGATGGAACTTGAGCAGAATCTTGTCCATCAGGTTGGTTGTTCCACCCAGAAGCAAGAGGATTAGACCCAGGGTTAAAAGCAATAATACCTCCTATAGTAGGAGTCGTTTGAAGGATTTGAGAACCACCAAAATAAAATGGAGCATAAGGAGGTGTAGTTCCCCCAATCCCAATGTTAGCATTAGGGCCAGTAGTTGGGATGGCATTCAAAAACTGTGAAGTAAATTTTGGCATTCCATAGGAAAAAGGACTAGACGCCATAGGGATGGACTGAAAATTATAGCTCAGTGAGTGACCAAGAGACCCAAAAGGGTTCGAGGAAAGAGATTGAGCATTCACTATAGGTTTATCCATAGTAATGATAGGTGCCTTCGGCACTACAACCATTGTGGTTGCAGGAGTCGAAGGGGTGCCATTAACTATAGTGGGTGTGGGATTCGAAGGGCTCCCAGTGTTCTAAAGACTAGGTTCAATACTCATCCTTGTAGAATCACAAGTCTGAACCATGGAGGTGTGTGTACCACGCCTAATAACTCTACACTTTTTAGAAGGAAAAGACTCAAAATCTGGTGGTAATTGTAACAAGTGACAGGACCAGTGGGGACGTTGTTCCGACTCCACGATGACAAAAAATAAATCCTAAGGCCAACTAGTAATCAAAGAGAACACCAAAATTCAAATGACCAATATGCACAAAAAGAGAGCAAAGTCACTGAAAGTGGCATCCCTCCCTAAAGAAGGTATGTCTCTCCCAAGAGGGGCCTGAGACTCCCTGCTAAATATCAGAGGTAATAGAATCAGTTATAAGGGCCCTCGTGGGATTAACAACCAATCGGTCAGATCCCCCCGGAGAGGTAATCCTCCATAAAGGTTATGTGTTGTCTAACCCTTATCTGACCTATGGTACCTGCAGAATAACCCCTACAAGTAACCTATGTTGCACCTAAGTCAAGCAACTAATAAACCAATGTATAACCGATGCACAAACGAGCAGTCATAAGTCAGGTCCACCGTATCGGCAGGGTAGAAAAGCCCAAAACCTTGAAAGTACCACCCCTGACGGAGGTAAAGGAACTAACAAGATCCCCAGATATGAATAGAGTCCCAGAAATGTCTTTGATGCTAAGAAGGTATCGGGGGGATATCCCTTCAACCAACCTCGCACAACCTCATGATTAACTCTGGTGTGAGCGGAGCCTCCTGATATTACCAATTATACAATGTATTTCTCCACTCTCTTTCTCAGACACATATGTTGATTTAATTTCCTTAGAAAAGTTTACTCACAAAATCCTTTTCCAAGGCACTAAATCCTAAGATAGTTTGTGTACTCTAGAAAATAAAATCATGACTAATCAATTTTAAATTATAGCATTAATTTTAGTGGCCATGATTACTCAAAAATGTATGGTAGTGAAACTCATGATGTTATGACTCTGCAAGAAAAGTAAATATGAAAATAATGCAAAGTCCTAACTTCAACTTTCAATGAATGATATGCTTCTAAAAACCAATGCAATTTTTAGTTTCAACTCTGCAATTCTGAAGTAAAAATGCAATCTTTCATTACATGCACTAAGCTAATGACAAGGACTCAAAAGACCAAAATGCCAATCAATGAAAAATGCCTAATATTTTTTTATTTTCAATATAATAAAAATGAAAATGCATGGACTAAAAAGCAACTTGATATATAAACTATACTATGTATGGAAAGAGATGACTCAAGCAGGATAACAAGTAGCAAAACACCCAGCCAATTGTACAAGGACAATCAAAATGAAAAGGTGATGATAAATACTCTACCATAAAATTCAACCAATGACAAGTTTCCTATAATCCCATAGGCTCTTAACAGGCACTACAAAGACCCAAGAAAACTCAATATACATCAAATACCTCCCAACAACCACCAGACCCAACAAACAAGCAAGAAAAACTAATGTACGCGATTGTTCAAGGAAACAAAGTGTATGTACGCATCTTGCAGAGGGACATCCTGCATATGTACATGACTGTCAAGCCAAAAACTGTGTATATGTTTTAAAAACAAGGCTAGGCAAGGAAGAAGGTTGAAAAACTCAAACCCAAAGTGAACAGAGGCTGTCAAGCAATGATACGGCAAGAAACACAATAGGAACGAGAGAAATCTAAGGAGAAAAGTACTCCAAACCCTAAGAAAGAAGATTTGATCCCCAATATGGTCGCCAATTCCATTACGAGGAAAATCTCTCTATGACTAGGGTAAACCACAATAGACGAGAATGACTACAGAAATAAACTCTCTTCTCAAGTATTCTATGAAAACAAATATGCTAGCAAGACAAGATAAAAGGCGTACCTCATCTAGATGTTCGATGAATTCCACCGTTGATCACTTGACCCAAAGAAATATACCCATAAATCGTCCTCAACAACCAAGAAAAGAAAGCATATGGTGATAACAAATGATGTTAGCACATTCAGTAGAATAATCCATTATTAACATGACAAATATGTCCATGGAATAATAATTCAAATATTTGCAAGATATCAATTGGATGGGAAAAGAGTATTTCTATTAATATATGATCAACAGAAGTGAAATTGCTGCAGACTTCTGTGTCGACATTGTTCGAAACCAAGAAACTAAGTTCCTTCCAGCTAGGCCTCCACCACTTCAATCCTCCACCAAAGGAAATCTCATAATAAAGAATCAATGAGGTTCTCAAACAATAAGGGAAGAGATTAGGGGCTAAAAACTATGTTCAGACTTAAAGGACAAAGGGATGGAGACTCAGTATGAAGAAAATAATTTCTCTGCAGTAACTTTGATCTCGAAGTTGAATTATTTCTCTTATTTCCATAGCTCAGAATTGACACATTTATAGCCTTCAAAATGGAAATGAAGGGTCGATTCAGAACATTTCCAGTATATGGAAGGCCAAGGATCATAGATCTCCTGTCGTGACATGGAAACCCGACATTAATTTTCATTTTTTGGCACAAATCCTGATGTATGCAGACTACAGTGGTGCAGCTAGCGTATATGCATGATTTATAGTAGGAAAGATGCATACATGTGGAAAAATATGTATTTTTAGCTCTGGATTTTACAAACAGGGATGATATGTTTCCATATGGAAATGGAAAAAGGACTTATGTGCAAGATTTCATAGGGTGAGGCAAATCTTTCTATAACAGAGGCAGGAGAAGAAAGAAGATTGGCTAGGAAGCTATCTATGTTAAAATATTGGTTAAATATATGGTTGGCCAATAGGAAAAAAAAGGAACTCCTAGCCTTTGAAAAGATAGAAGTTGAGATCGCTTTCCTTACTAAGGAAATTCTGGAAAGTGATCAAAGTTATGATACTGGATCACGGATGAAATCTCTTGAAAATGAGAGAAACAAGTTGCTACTGGTTGAGGAGGAACGCTAGCGCCTAAAGAGTAGGGCAATGTGGATTAAGAGTGGGGACAGGAATACCAAATATTTTCATCAACTTGTTAGTTACAGGCGGACAAAAAAAATTATGGGAGGTTAAAGATGAGTTGGTCCAAGCTCATTATGGGCAACATGCTATTAATATTGAAGCATAGAGATACTTCAGTACTTTCTATCAATAATCGAGAATTAATACGATCGAGGATCAGGTGGCATCGATGAGATGTTATCCTAGGATGGTCAATGAGGAGGAAGTTATTCTTCTAGAGAAACTTGTTACAAAGGAGGAAGTCTTAGAGGTTTTAAAGGGTTTCGCAAAAGACAAAATTCCTGGCCCTAACATGTGGAATTGTGAGTTCTATTTTCATTTTTATGATCTTGTTGCTAAATATTTGATAGATTTTGTTGAGGAATCACGCCAATCTGGAGAGGTAAACAGATCTCTAAATTCGACTTTTATTGCACTTATCCCGAAGTCTAATGGCCCTGCTAATTTTGGGGAGTTCCGATCGATTTCTCTATGAAATATTTTCTATAATATCATTTCAAAAATTATTGCCAAGCATGTTAGACCAATCTTGTCTTGTGATTTATTAGAGGAAACAATTGGCTTCTTTAAAGGAAGACAAATTATTGACTCCATTGGGATTGCGCAGGAGTGTCTTCATAGTATAAAAGATAAAAAGCTTCAAGCCTTAATCCTCAAAATAGACTTGAAGAAATCCTATGACTGTATAAGCTAGGATTTTATCAGGTTGGTCTTACTTCAATGTGGCTTTGGGTTGCCAATGACAAAGTGGATTATGGGATGTATTACTTCACCAACCTATGTTATTTTAATCAATGGCGAACCATCGGGTTTTTTTAATACTAGCAGAGGGCTTAGACAGGGGTGTCCACTATCTCCCTTGCTTTTAATTTTAATTATGGAAGGATTGAGTCAGGCTTTAAAAATAATCCAAGCGGAAGGCTTACTGACAGGCATTAAAGTTTCAAGGCTAATTAAGATTCTTCATCTATTGTTTGTAGATGACATCCTAATTATGACAAAAGATTCTATTACAGAATGGCATGAGATAAAAAGAGTTTTGGAAAGATTCTATAGTGCATCTGGTCTTAAGATCAATGATCAGAAAATCTCTTTCCTTCAGTATGGTGTGTGGCAACAAGAACTGGATATTTTGAAAGCTACTTTTCTTTGAAATTTCCTTGATCTTTCTACTAGTTTTAGGTATCTTGGTTATTTTTTGAAGATTGACAGGTACAAAAAAGAGGACTGGCAATGGCTTATTGCTAAGTATGAAAATCAGATAAGTCATTGGTGCAATATATGGTTATATATTGGGGGATGCTTAATACTAATAAAGTCCATTCTCGAAAGTCAGCCAGTCTATTGGTTGTCTTGCAAATCTTCCTTCCTCGATCCTCCATAGAATTCATCAGTTAGCCTTTAGTTTCCTTTGGTCTAGGAGTAATAAAAAGAAGAAGTTCCACCTGTGCGATTGGAAACTTATTTCTCTCCCTAAACATCATGGGGGTTGGAGCTTGAGAAACTTGGTTAGTTTTGGTAGAGAAATGGTGGCAAACACATTATGGAGAGATTTAATGCAGAAGGGATTATGGCATCGTGTTTTAAAAGACAAATATTTCCCCTTTGTTTCAGTTTCTCGCTGGCTTCGTATGGTAACTGTGGTGTATGTAAAAGGTTCTTAGTATTGGAAACATCTGTTAAAATATTTACACATCCTCTTACACTGGTTAGCATGGAGCCCGGGGTCAGGAGATTCAATTTTGTTGGGAAAAGAATGCATTATGGGTTTGGGGGATGGGTCTATTATGTCTGAAGATTTTATCACAACACTTAATTTGCAAGGTGTTTTTTATTTATACCAGGCCCAATCTAATTCTCGAGTGGAGATGATTTTCTCAAATTGGATATCAAGCAATGATCTAGAATTAGAGGGATGTCTTGCATCTGAATGTCAACCTTTCTATTGTGCTCTCATTAACACTGGTGTCCAATTAGTAGAGAAGCCAAATGAGCTTAAATGGACAGGGGGAGATTCGTCAAGATAGATATCTGTTAAAAATATTTATGTGGCCAAGGAAAAAAGGAAATTGAACTTTTTTATTGGAGACTAGAGGAAAATGATGTGGTCCTGGGTCTGCCCATTAAAAATAAAACTCTTTACGTAGTTAATTTTTTAGAATAAAATTCTCACATGGGATATGCTACAATGCAGAGGTTTTATAGGCCCGAGTTATTGTCATTTATGTAGGAAGAGTAAGGAGACAACATACCTTTTGTTTGTAGAGTGTTATTTCACGCTTGCAGTCTAAAAAAGATAAAATCTTCCATAATTCCTTTGGGTACTTGGACTGGCAACACAATTTTAGAGTGTTTTAAATTGTGGAAAGAACAAAATCTATCCCATCCATGCTTATCGGTTGTCATCTGTTGGTTTATTTGGAAGGAAAGGAATTTTTCTATTTTTTAAGATGGCACTCCTAGTTTGCATAAGGTGGCTTTCCAGTCTCTATCTGCCTTGAGGGACTGTAACTCAAAGGTGAATGTTGTCTTCCGCAGGTAGTTACCTCCTCCTCTTGTTACGGGTGGAACTTTTGGGTGGTTTGATGGGGTTTCTCTTTTAGTAGGCCTTAATAGTGGAGCTCGTAGGATTATTAGGATTAGTGAGAACAGATGTTACAAGTGGATATTCAACTGTGGGTCTAGCACAAATAATAAAGCGGAGCTCTTGGGGTCTTGGGCCCTTCTCACTTTGGCATCTTGGCTTTCAATTAAGGAGCTCCATGTTCAGGGGGATTCAAAAATTATCATTGACTGGTTGAGGGGAAAGGGACATCTTCAGGTGGTTTCTCTAGAAAGTTGGAAGGACAGCATCAATGAGATTATTAAGATTTTTCAGAAAATCACTTTTGCTCATGTGTATAGGGAAGAAAACAAATTTGCAAACAGGCTATCTAAACTAGCACTCCTTAATGCTCCCGGGAAGATTGTCTACTTTCTATGTGATGAGGAAAATGAGGGTCCTCATCTTTTTTTAGACCTATATTGATTAGTCTATTCCAGTTTTGTTGATCTTCTGGTTATTCTATGTTTTTGGGGAGGATTGTGGACCACTAGCTTCCTTTTAGCTTGGGATTGACTGGTGATACTTTTTGGTTTTTTTCTGATGTGGGAAGCTTGAAAAATCTTTTGGTAGTAGGATTTGTGTCCTTGCCTATGATATTTTTGGCTTGTTTTGATATAGTAGTGGGGAAGGTTATTCCCGGATGTATTTGACACTCTTGTTGTTGATAAGCTTGTAAAAGAAAATTTTATATTTAATACAAATATAAAGCGTAATTTTTTGTGGAAAAAAAAGTGATGGTTTCACATCGAATCGAAATGGGATATGCCTCTTTAATGAGAAATTATCATTTTTCAAGATTGATAGAAAGAAATTCATTCATTTGGATGGATATGTTATAAAAAAACGTACCCATTTGATTAAATCCATAGGTCACTAATGTTTATCTATATTTATTACTATAACTTCCATGGTATGTCTAAAGACAAATCACTAAAGTTTCATATCCTGTAGAAGTGTTGGATTCTCCAACATGAGTTTGCAATAGTGTAACCTCATATTCGATCAGAATATTTTAAAGTTATACCAATGTTATTGATAGAATCCATCATATTCATCTAGTGTGAACTTGCATCCACATAATGTTTTCAATATCTAAAAATATTTATTGATATCAATAGATATCATTAAATCTATGTAACTATTTGTATTTTAATATTAATTAACAAAAGGAACTATTTTTTTCTTAATGTTATCAAAACTATTCTTTTGAATGTGTTTTTGTGTTGTTAATGTTTTATTTATTGAGATATCATTGTGAAGGTGGGGCCTTGGCATTTGATATGGTGAATAACTCTTTTGTCATTTTATTTTTAGGAAATATTGAAAATCATATTATTTTTTAACATTTTCCAACAAACATGACGTTCAATCTATGACTACCATATTATTCATCTCTATAAAAAAATTAGAACACATAACACATTATCTTAATATCTTTGGAAATCACTTAAATCTTTTAAACGAACATGTCCAAGCTAATGATGGTCTCTCATGACATGTTAGTGGTAATGCAAACAAGGAAAAACAAGAATATGTTAACTTGGAGGGATTATTCAAGGTACTTTTACAATGAATTTTAATATGGTGTAAAAGGATGAAAAGTGGGAAATTGAATTATCTTTCCGAATATACAACTTTTAGTTATACAAATTGTGAAAACTATGTGAAATTTGAGTTTTTGTAACAATGGTATGTTATTTTTCTTGCAAAATATAAGGTATATGTCTTTGTTAGTGGATGTTTTGAGTACCTTAATGATCGAATTTCCTTCCCAAAACCTGTATAATTGTAGAGAACCCATTGTTCTAATGTGGTGGATTTTTTCAAATTTTATAATATTTATTTTATTTTATTTTAATTATGAAAGTTAATATATCCTTGAAATTACAATGTGTTTCGTTAGTGCAGGTTACGAGAGTCTTAACATTATAAAAAAAAAATTATGTATTTTTTTTGTTGTAGATATCGGTCTCTTCTAGTTTGGCATATAACTCCTTTTAGAATGTTTAAGCTGACAAAACATTCTAGGATTTTGATATATGTGAAGACAAAAATATATTAAAAGTAGTAAAAGATATTAATTAAAAAAAAAAGAACTATATATTTGGAATTTGCATAGGCGACTCTATCTATGTCTATAGTTTCATCAACAATGGATTTCTATATCCTATATAAAAATAACATAAAAAAGAGAGACATAGAGAGGTATTCATAAAAAAGGATGCTTTTATCTATTTCCAAACCAAACCACTAGGTTTGTCATCCTAATCATAAATCTAAGGCAACCAAGTTAGCATACACATACGCTAGAGTTGTCATTTCAGCCCAAAAAAAATGAATTATAAATAACTTGTTTTCATTCCTAGGAACGCACACGTGTTCCTAAGAATGCCCATGCTCTCGAGGAATGTGCACGTGCACGTGCTCTAGGAACATGCACATGTTCCAAGAACACACATGTGATCCTATTTCCTATTCTACTTATCTTCATACCCCTCCCTCTCTCTCTCTCTCCTACATCTACCCCTCTCTCCCCCTCACTTTGAATACCCATCCTTCTCTCTCCCCCACTCTCCCCCCCATTTCTCTCTTTACCTCTTTCTACCTCCATTCCCTCTTTGTCCCCCCCTTCCTCTCACTCTCTCTCTCTAGCCCCCCTCTATGTCTCCCTCTCTCTCCCTCTCACACTCCTAGACATGGTAAGAACTAGACATGGAAAAACCTAGACATGGAAAGGAATTGAAATACATAGACATAGACCTAGACCTAAACCTAAACTTATACCATGACCTTATCTCATGACAGGTATCTCATCCTGGTAGGAGATTTGAACTTTTCTACTAGCATAGATGAAGTGTGGGGCGAGGTGGCCTTATCAGATCCTATGGCGTATTTTTTCAAAAATCTATTTGCAAATAATGATTTGGTGGATGTGATGCCTGCGGTGTTAATTCCAACTTGGGGAAATGGTAGGAGAGGGGTGGAGGAGATAAAAAAGAGACTAAATAGGGCGTGTGTTTCAGAATCTCTTTTAATTGAAGATGCTAGGTATAGATCATGGGTGGAGCTCCCATTTATTTCTTACCATTCTCCTATGATACTATAATTGTATTATGGATACAATCCTGTAGCATACCCCTACAAATTCAATCTAGCATGCTTGAAAGAGGATTCATTTTCTGACTTAGTATAGGCAGTATGGGGTATGCAACGAAGAGAAGAGGAGGCTATTACGAGGAAACTCTCTCTATGGCTAGGGTAAACCACAACAAACAGAAATGAATCCAGAATCCAACTCTCTTCTCAAGTATTCTATGAAAACAAATATGCTAGTAAGACAAGATAAAAATCATACCTTGTCCATACGTTCAATGAAATCCATCATTGAGCACTTGACCCAAAGAAATATACCTACAACTAGTCTTCAAAAACCAAGCAAAGCAAGCATATGGCGATAATAAATTATGTTAGCACATTCAATAGCATAATCCATTAATAGCATGACAAATACACCCATGGAATAATAATTCAAATATTTGTAAGATATCAATTGGACGGGAAAAGAGTATTTCTATTAATATATGATCAATATAAGTGAAAATGTTACATACATTTGTGTCGGCACGGTTCAAAACCGAGAAACTAAGTTCCTTCCAGCTGGACCTCCACCACTTCAATCCTCCACCAAAGGCAAGCTCATAATAGAGAATCAATGAGGTTCTCAATCAATAAGGGAAGAGCTTAGGGGTTGGACACTGTGTTCAGACTTAAAGGACAAAGGGATGCAGACTCAATATGAAGTAAATAATTTCTCGAGAGTAACTTTTCTCTCAAAGTTTAATTCTTTCTCTTCTTTCCATAGCTCGGAATTGGCCCATTTATAGCCTTCAAAATGGAACTGAAGGGTCAAGTCAGAACATTTCCAGTATATGGAAGGACAAGGATCATAGATCTCCTATCGTGACATGGAAACCCGACAATAATTTTCATTTTTTTGCACAACTACCAATTTACACGGGTTGTAGTGGTGTAGCCAGTGTATACGCATGTTACATAGTAGGCAAGATGCGTACATGTGGAAAAATATGTATTTTTAGCTCTAGATTTTACAAACATGGATGATAAGTCTGCATAGGGAAATGGAAAAAGGCCTTATGTGCAAGATTACATAGGGTGAGGAAAATCTTGCTATAACAGATGCCCCCTAATGTGTGAAGTCAGAGGAGTATCTTTAATGGCCGAAATACATTATAAAAAACCCAAAAGTGGAGTGATGGGGAACCATCTAGAAGAACTAGTTTCTCATTACATTATGTACTGATTTTTCATACATGGTTGCTAATAGAATTACACTGCAGATCCATGTGAAAATATACCAAACAAGACCTAGACATGGACATGTGCAAGCTAATGATGGTCTCTCATGACACATAGTGGTAATGAAAACATTGAAAAACAAGAATCTGTTAACTTGGAGGAATTATTCAAGGTACTTTTACAATGAATTTTAATATGGTGTAAAAAGATGAAAAGTGGGAAATTGAATTATCTTTCCAAATATACAACTTTTAGTTATACAAATTGTGAATAACTATGTGAAATTTGATTTTTTGTAATAGTGATATGTTATTTTTCTAGCAAAATATAAGGTATATGTCTCTGTTAGTGGATGTGTTGAGTACCTTAATGATGGAATTTCCTTCCAAAAACATGTATAATTGTAGAGAACCCATTGTTCTAATGCGGTGTATTTTTTCAAATTTTATAACATTAATTTTATTTTATTTTAATTATGAAAGTTAATATATCCTTGAAATTACAATGCCTTTCATTAGTCCAGGTTACGAGAGTCTTAACATTATCAAAAAAAATTATGTATTTTTTTTCTTATAGATATCAGTCTCTTCTAGTGTGGCATATAACTCATTTTAGAATGGTTGAGCTGACAAAACACTCTAGGATTTTGATATATGTGAAGACAAAAATATATTAAAAGTAGTAAAAAATATTAATTTAAAAAAAACTATATATTTGGATTTTGCATAGGTGACTCTATCTATGCCTATAGTTTCATCAGCAATGGATTTATATATCCTATAAAAAAATAACATAAGAAAAAGAGACATAGAGAGGTATTCATAAAAATGGATGTTTTTATCTATTTCCAGACCAAACCACTAGGTTTGTCATCCTAATCATAAATCTAAGGCAACCAAGTCAGCATACACATACACTATAGTTGTCATTTCGGACCTGAAAAAATGAATTATAAATAACTTGTGTGCATTCCTAGGAATGTGCATGTGTTCCTAATAATTCCCATGCTCTTCAGGAATGTGCACGTGCTCTAGGAATATGCATGTGTTCCAAGAACACACATGTGATCTGATTTCCTATTCTACTTATCTTCATACCCCTCCCTCTCTGTCTCTCTCTCTCCTACATCTATCCCTCTCTCCCCCTCACTTTGAATCCCCATCCTTCTCTCTCCCCCACTCTCCCCCCCTTTCTCTATTTACCTCTCTCTACCTCCATTCCCT
>ML798964.1:64717-87685 GCA_009831015.1 Picea engelmannii
ACTTATATATATTCCAATTCGTTTCTATATGTGTGCATATGCATTTATTCATTGCTAGCCATGCTACGTTCCCACTAATTATAGACATAGTTGTGAGATTGAGGATATGCTCCATGGTTTAATTATTGATGTTAATTACCCAATTAATTTCAACTCAAATATATATGGCATACCTTTGCAACTCCAACAGAAATTTCTCCTTTTTAATATCCATTATATTAAATATTTTTAGCACACATTTTTGAAAAATGACTTATCATGGACAAAAAATATATTACTATCATATTGCATTTTACCTTCGATAAAACATAGAAATCAAATTGATGAGGTACTGAAATCCAGCAAAACCAATATTTTTAAAGAAATCAAACCTCATGGATTTATTCCTTATGAAGAAGGAAGGCATCTTGAGGTGCATTAGTTTAATCAAATGGGTCATGATGCGAAGGAAAAGAAGAGAAATCAATCCGAAAATGTAGTAATATAGGAATTCAATATTCCATACATCGAGAAAGAGATCAAACACTCAAGGAGAATAACAAAGCCATGTTCAGTTGATTTATTTCAACCAACTTTTGTTTCAAGTTATTAGACACAACTTGCTAGTAAATTTAGATCAAAGCTTGGATTTCGATCTTTCATATTGTACAATGTGTCACCACTTTGTGTTTATGTATACTTCCCATATGTTTAACATTAAAATAATGAATAAATATAATGGATTACGTATGGAGATAAGTTTACCTAATTTGAATTGTAAATAATTTTCCACTAATTTTTTATATTACTATAATTTAACATATTCATATATTATTATTTATTTTTTTTAAATTAACATTTACAATTCATTTTCTAATACTTTTTAAATTATCATAATGTTTTCTTTTTTTGTAAGTTATCCATGGTCTATGCATTAGCATTTGAAGATATTGTACAAAAACATTTTTATTGGTCTGTCGATTGGGAAACCATACCAACAACAATGCATTAGTTTGTCTATGATTTTATAAAACTTGAGTCCTTTGAAGCTATAAAACATGAAATAATAAAGCCAAGATATGTATGATAAGAGGCTTGCTAGTTTCTGCCTATCACAAAAATGATTGTAAGGAGGTGGGGAAAATAGTTGAGACCTATGAGGCTAAAAAGTATATTAATTAAACCAAAAAACACGAGAAAATTAATCCATAGGAGGGAATTCCTTAGCCAAAAGAACCTAAGGTTCAGGAAAATATAGGTTACTTAAGTCCAATCTAGCAAAAGTTTCTACTAACAAGTTAATTTTGTGGTCCATTATCTTCATCTGCAACTACACATCATCCAACTATAGAAAAATATTCTTGTGTGCCTCGTGCCTTTCAACCAAGACTCAACCCATCAACATATTGATATGATAGCAAATTTCTGTGATTTTCATATATTGGGACTCCCTTGCTTACGTAGTTCCCATGTATAGAATCCAAGAACCAATATTTCTCAGGACCTCTTCATCAAGGATAAAATGTTGAAGAATTCAGAAATTGGCATCTGACAGGTCAATTTCAACTCTAATCTCTATCGAGGTGCAAATTTGGTAGGTTTCGGTGGAGTCCTTTGCTGCTAATATAAGCTGTGAGAATGAAGAGTGACATGAGGAGCTACCTCTGGAGCGACAATATGAGCTTCCCCTAGCCATGATTGAGAATGGGATGAAGGATGAGCAGGGAACATAAAGCTGGGAGATAGTCCTAGGTTCAATGGAAGGCAAGAGAGAAATTGAGAGTAGGGGAGGGGAGACAGAGGAGCCAAGTGATTGAGGAGAAAACAAAGGGAAGCATAAAAATGATCCATCTTGTCGTAGAGGTGAGGTACAGATTCAACACTAATCCATAATCAGAGTTGTACAAAGATCATGAGTATTAGTGAAGGAATATTGGGAGCCCAAGACATAGGAAGGATGAGCATGGAGATAAAACTCTACTAGAGGAGCATCATTAAGCCAAAGCAGATGGAGAAATGATGTTGCATGAGGGAGTTCAGGGTGAGTTCCAATGGACAAGTAATGTTTCATGAGGGAGGTCATGGTGAGTGCCTCGATGGACAATTAATGCATATCGTGAATGACAGGTGGCGACACTCCCCGAGGAACGACCCCACCACTGAGTGCATCCCTGTGATCCGAGATGGGAACTTAATAATTGTAATGTTATACAATAATGAATATTATTGTTTTTAATGTTGTACATTTTTATATAGTCAAATCACATTAAGTAAAAAACTACAAACTACAAATGTCATTCAATACTACATTATTCATTTACCATATTTTCTTTTGAACCAAACATATTCACATACTCAAGTATGGTTTCTTAATAAGATACATGCCTATCAACATTTCATAAAAACATATAAACGTTTATACATCATTCATTTTTTAACTCAATCCTCCTAATAGTTGAAAGGGCCATTTTGGAACTCAATCATAACAACATATGGATTTATATACATCATTCATTTTGGAACTCAATCATAACAACATATGGATTTCTATACATAATTCAGTTTGGAACTCAATCCTCCTAATAGTTGAGAGGGCCATTTTGGAACAAAATCCTAATAGTTGAAAGGGTCTCTTAGAAAACAGGAATCATTTTGTCACCTTAAACCCTCAAAATCCAAATCCAAATTTAAAATTGTTCTTATCATGATCATGGAATTTACAAAACTCAAAGATGAAGATATTCTAGTGAAATTATGTTGTAGCATGTTGTGTGCAATATATTAAGTTCTTTATGAATAAAACTAAGAGAATTGGAAATAGGACCATTAGTATCTATCCTTGAACATATTTTTAATATTTAAATGAATGCTTTCACTAAGAGAATTGGCAATAGGACCATTAGGCTCTATCCTTGAACATATTTTCAATATTTTTTATTAATAATTTCCTCTAAACCTATAAAATATTTTATTTCTACATCAAGTTGAAATATGCACATATACTTATCACAATCAAGATCATGAATCAGAAATCTTCACAATATAATATTTTTCCATTAAAATTTTGAAATTTCATTTCTCTATAATTTGTATGATGACCCCGTCAGGATCATCTTATCACTAAACTTGCATGGGGTGGGGGGAACCTCAAAACTATTAGTTGTCAAATGGTTAATATTCTCAGTTAGGACTGACATTATTGTTTTCCATAAATCTATGGTTGACAGTGGTATAGAGAGGGATTTATTTTTAAAATGTTGTCCTAATTGGGATTGTTATGCGACAGATTCAACTGGTCTTTATGGGGGATTGATCTCAGGATGGAATCCTGCAAAGGATAATTTGCAAGATTTTGGTACTCATGCAAGTATTATGTTGGAGGGTAGAGTCAAGCATGTGAACTCTCTAGTGAAGCTATTAAACTGCTACGACCCGTATAGTGATCGATTGTATTCTAGAATCCATTGGTTCATAGTGGTTTCTTAAGTGATGATGATTAAATTATTGGAGGAGACCTAAACCTAACTTTTTCTTCCTGGGAGGTATGGGGGAAGAAATCTAGAATTGATCCATTGGTAGGGTTTTTCTCTCAATTTTTCACCATAGTAGGTCTGGTGGATGTTCTTCTCTGTCAACTAAAACCTACTTGGAGGAATGGGAGTTTGGGTTATGAAGGTATTTCCAAACATTTGGATAGATTTCTAGTGGTAGAAAATCTTCTGGAAGGAGTTTGCATGTTTAGATTTTGGATTCTCAATGCAAATTTTATAGATCACAACCCTGTGTGTTTACAAATTGTTGGCAATGTTAAGAAACATAAAACACCTTTCAAGTTCAATCATGATTGGTTATTGGAAAAATCTTTTAGTTTTCTTGTGAGGTATAAATGGAGGGATATGGAGGATTGGCACGAACCTTCAACAATGAGCGCACTTGTTACCAAATTAAAATATTTAAAAGAAGTTGTTATAAAATGGAAAAAAAATATTGAAGTTAAATGTTGAATATGTGATTTGGAATAGAAAATTAAGGATATTTGTTTCAATTGTCCTTCCCAATTTTTTTCCAAAGAATACAAATATCTTATCTCTTCATATGAATTATGGGGGAATGAGATCTTTAGGATTGAGAAGGAGGCTTGATACCTCTAAAGCAGGGCTATATGGATACAGAGTGGTGACAAAAATAAAAAACAATTTCACAAATTCACTTAACAACGCAAGGTTATAAACACAATTTAGGGAATAAAGAATTCAAAAGGAGAGAGAAAAACCTCTTAAGAAATTATAGAGGAAGATGCTTTAAATTTCTTCCATAATATTTATAAGGCTAAGGAGAAAGAAGACATTCGAACACAACTGGAAGAGGTAAAGGAGGTGCCAAGGTTCCTTTTGTCTGAGGAAAGCAAGGAGCTAGGAAGGCTTGTCACGCTATAGGAATTGGAGAAAACGGTGATACAAATAGCCAAGGACAAAAATCTCGAGCCTGATGGGTGGAAAAAGGAACTTTTCCACCATTTTTTTGACATTATGAATCAAGATCTACTTCTCTTGGTAGAAGAATCTAGGATATCAATTTTGGTTAGTAGAGATTTGAATGCTACATGTGTATCTTTAATCCCTAAGGATTCAAGCATGATGTCTTTCAATGAATTTCGACCATTTTCTTTGTCTATTTTTTCTTATAAGGTCATATCAAAGATTATTTCAAATAGGTTGAAGGATAAATTGGACTTATGCATTTCAGGAGAACAATTTGGTTTTTTAAAAGACAGACGAATATTTGATGTTGTATGATTAGCCCAGGAGTACATGCATTTAGTTAAGTCAAAAAACATGAAAGCACTTTTTTTTAAATTATTCTTGAAAAAGGCCTATGACAAAGTTAGTTGGTCATATTTGGGATTGTCGTTGATTCAAATCAGTCTTAAATGGGAAGTGGCATAGTGGATAATGGGATGTGTGGCTAGTGCATATTATGGTGTGTTGATTAATGGTTCCCCAACATGTTTTTTTAAAGGCCATAAGGGTTTGAGGTAAGGATGCCCTCTTTCTATGTTGTTGTTTCTTCTTGTGGTGGAAGGTTTTAGTGGGACACTGAGGAGGGCTGAGGAAGCATGCCACTTTTTTGGTATAAAAATCACAAAAGGAATTTCAATTACTCATATTTTTTTCATAGATCGTGTGGTGATTCTAGATAAGGTTTTCTTAGGGGATTGGATTAAGTTGAAACAACTCTTATCACTATTTTTTTTAGCCTCGGGAATGGAAGTAAACTTCCAAAACTCTTGTTTTCTCTACAATTGTATTGAAGAGGAATTACTAAAGTAAATTGTTGTGTTATTTGATATACAATCTTCACACTTGGATCAGGGTATGAAATATCTTAGTTTTTTCTTGAAACAAAATGATTATAGAGCTTTGGATTGATTATGGCTTGTGTATAAATTCGAGAAGAAAATTGGGAATTGGGTTTTTCATTTTCTCTCATTGGGTGAAAGGATGGTCCTGTTAAAATTCATTCTACAAAACATTATGGTTTATTGGTTGAGCCTGATAAAAGTGCCATGAAAAATCCTTCATAAAATTAGGAATGTTATGTTTCATTTTATTTGGTTAGGAGATAAGGAAAAGAATGACTTCCATTCAGTAAATTGGGAGAAAATAGCTCGGCCTAAAGAACTGGGGGGTTTGGGAGTTAGAAACATATTATGATTTGCTCAAGATTTATCATTGAAAAGTCTATGGCAATTTTTTTTTGGATGTGGACACTGGAGTAGGGTGACAAAAATTAAGTATTTAAAAGGGCTGGATGTTGTATTTTGCTTAAGAAATCCAAAACCTAAATACACATTAGCCTCAGTTGTATAGAGGTGATTTATGGAAGTTTTACCCTTGTTAAAACTTCGGCTCGTTTGTAATGTTGGGAATGGGACCAGAATTATTATAGGACATGATGCTTTCATGGGAGGAGGATATTTTTATAATATTTCTAAAGAACTAATCTGCCATTTGAAGAATTTTGACATTTTCTCCTTAGCTCACATTAGTAGTGGTTTTGACTTGAATACATTAGGTACACATGACTAGCTCTCTTCTGAATATCTTGGTTTGTTTGACAGTATTGTAGTTGAATGGAACAAATTTATTTTGGGACTTCGTAGCAATGGAATAAGGCTCAGAGAGGGAGAGGACAACAAAATCAGCATATGAAGCAATTGTTGAAAAAGTTTGACGGTTGATAAGGAATGGTGGTACTCGTCTCTTTGGAGGATAAAAAATCCAAGAAAATTAATCCCTTTCGTTTGTCTTTGTTTTATGAATAAAATTCTCACTGAAGAAAACTTCAGGCTGTGTGGGGGGATAGGAGATTCGGTGTGCACACTTTGTTTTGAAATGAGGAAACAACAAAGCACCTATTTGTTAACTGTAAGATTACAACTCTTATTTGGAATGAGGTATGTTCACAACTAAAGGTTTATGGTAATTGGAATATTCCCACATTAAAAGACAATCTTCACTCCTAGTTTTTAAGAAAGCCATTGTTCAGGGAGATTCCTTTCTATGTGTTGAGGGAAATTCAAAAGTATAGGAATAAAATCATGTTTGAAAATTATCCCAGGAATGATTTGGGTGTTTTATCTCGGATTGTAGTCTCTATTAAAGAATTTCCTAGGCCCACATTGGATGAGAATTTCAATTTTGTGTTAAGACCTATATATTTTGATAATAGGCCTTTAGGTGTTTTTGATAGACCCCTAAAATTGAGTGGTTGTCATCACTTTAAGTTGAAGATGGTTGTAGAATCTGGGACAAATACGAGAGTGAATCTTTTATCTCTTTGGGGCCTTTAAAATTTTTTTATTTCTAGAGGTATAACTGAGATGATGGTGGTTGGTGATTCCAAAGCTCTTTTGGATTGGTTTTCTGAAAATCCTAGTCGAATCTAATGATTTTGGAAACCTGGAAAAATATGATTTTGGATCTCAAGCAGAAATTCAGTTGGCTTAATAGATTCCACATCCATATGCGGTTCAATGAAGTTGTAGATCAGTTGTCAAAGAAAGCACTTGGAGATCATCTTGGATGATTAGGTTTTGACGAGCTCTTGGGAGACTCTCTCATTAGTTCAGACTCATATTTCATTTTTTGAATTTTCTTTGAAATCGAGGGGAGTTGTAAGATTTATGGCTAGTTTACGAGGACTCAACTATTTTTTTAAATGGTTGATAGAACTTATCACATAGTCATCTTCTTATGACGGTCTATCTTTCATTTAATTGAATAACAAAGAACTACTTTTTCCCTATGAAAAAAAGCTTATGTAATAAAATTCCATCTCTATAAAAAAATTTAATGTTAAGCTTCATATTATATTTTTTTTATGTTAAGTTTTATATTGTCAAATAATAATATCCTCAATGTATACTCAACCATTCTAGAGATTAAAGCTATTTTAAAAGGGTCCAAGTAATCATATTCAATCTTTCCATAAATAACGTGTTTGTAACTTGAATTTTTAAATAATCGGAGATCTTGAGAAAAAAAAGCATTAAACACTTTGAATAAACACAACATAGATTTTAAAAACAATATTATATAATAAATAAAAACATTACAAATAACTTTTTTGTCAATTGATTTTCTTTAAATAATTAATAATCTAGAAAATCGATCAAACAATATGAATAAACACAACATAGATTTTAAGAACATTATTATATATAATAAAGAAAAACATTACAAAGTTATCTCGATTTCATAAATATTCCCAAAAAAAATTCAAATGTCAATCATTTCTTCATCTATATATATATATATATATATATATATATATATATATATATTTGACATTTTAGGATCATAGTAAACAATATTTCTTTGTATAAAATTTACAATATTATGGTATATTGTGTCATATACAGTAATATATGACATATATTACGCTATATTGTGCATGGATTGAAGCAGTCGTTTGTGGTTATGAGTTGTGACGATATGGAAGCAAGTGAAAGAAAGGAGGGTAAGGGATTTATCACTCATCCGACTACTTAAAAGGGAGGATGAGGAATTTATTGCTTGTCCGCATCAGGTAAGGAAGTGCAATCAAGCTCTCAAATGTAGGGGGGAGGAATTTATTACTTGCTCCACGATAGTAGAGCAAGGGATTTATCACTCATCCAACTACTTAAAAGGGAGGATGAGGAATTTATTGCTTGTTCGCATCGGGAAAGGGATTTATCTCTCATCCAACCATAGGGAGGCTAGAGAAGCACAAGCAAGCTCGACCAACAGGTAGAGGAGAGGAATTTATTTCTTGCTCGATGATAGTGGAGCAAGTGATCTATCACTCATCCGAACGTTTCAAAGGAAGGATGAGGAATTTATTTCATGCCCGCATCGGGCAAGGGATTTATCTCTCATCTGACCATAGGGAGGATGAGGAAGCACAAGCAGGCTCAACCAACGGGTAGGGTAGAGGAGAGGAATTTATTGCTTGCTCGACGATATGAGAGCAAGGGATTTATCACTCATCCGACCATTTCAAAAGAAGGATGAGGAATTTATTTCTTTCCCGCATCAGGCAAGGGCATTATCTCTCATCCAACCATAGGGAGGATGAGGAAGAACAAGCAGGATTAACCAATAGGTAGGGTAGGGGAGAGGAATTTATTTCTTGTCTTCTCGAGTTGTACCATATTGAGGAAGGAAATATCTCATAAGCTCTAGTTCTATTGCATGGTTGGATCGAGGAAGGAGATGGAGATGGATTAGCTCGGCTTCAGTCCAAATTCAGTTTGATCTCATCCTGAATCCCGAAAAAACTCTATGCAAATTATTTCTTAACAAAAAATAAGTACCCATCCATGCTTGGTGTCCTCGGGCGAATCCCTTCCGTAACTTCTTTTCTCTATGCATAGTCTGCTTGTATCTCTCCTGTCTTCATGTATTCAAACTGGGTTGTTCCCACGACTGGTGGTTCCTATCCCATTGATTGTCTTCCTATAGGTTGAACCTGGTCCTCCAATCATGGTATGTGGTGAAGTTCGTGGAGGATGGAAGAAAAGAACCTTCCTTTCGTTGTGATAAGAAAGGAGTGATGATTCTATGCATAAAAATTAGTCCGACTGGATGGGGATGGATGACCTCAACCTTGCCGAAACAATCATTCTTTGACCAAAGGTCGAGGGTATAAATCATAGCAATCAAAAGGTTCTAAAGAATCTCTCTCAAAAAATAAATGGGGAAGGGTATGTCTTGCTCAACCTAACCTTGTTTGTTTCGTCCACACGTTCGTTCTGCAATAATCCCAGCTACCTTGTCATCGGCCCAAAAAATATCCAATAGGGGGAGTATGGCCCCCATGAAAAAATGTGGAATTTGAAGCAATTGACCCTAGTGTGATCAAGAAAGAAGTAAGATGACCATCCATGCCCTGAAGCAATCAATAATGGGTAGCTAGGGGCTCTAGTTCGATCAACCCCAACTAAACACTTCATGGGTCACTCGAATGGTTCATGATATGGGTAGCTCGAAAGACTAAAATCGATCACAGGTCGGTAAGACATCTATCAGATGTCTTGATATAATCAAAATATATAAAGTGAGTTTTTCAAAGTTTTTTCTATGGCGTTTTCCAGGATCTAATGATCTATTTATCATCCGGGATCAAGAAATCACATTTGTCTTTACAGAACTCAATGAATTATGGCATTTCTCTAAAGAGGTAATGTTCCCACACTCTGGTGGGGTAGCCATTCGCTATAAGCCACCTTTGATTACTTAATTTCCCCACTTTTATCAATGTGAAGTGATGAACCCGACCAAGATAGATTGCTCTAACTAAAGGGAGGGAGGTTTCGCTGGGGATGAATGCCTACCCAATATGTGGGGACCTCTATCTTGAATAATCAATCCTTTTGGGTTTGGCTCGGCCCTCCTTTCGTCAAGCAGGGGAAGCCCTTTGTGTATTTGATTTCTAGGGCTTGGCTCAGGTTACTGGCTCAGGCTCAGGCCCAACAACTATTTATAAGGCTATTTTCTAGGCTATTCTTCAAACTCAATCCTAAGCTATTTCTAAAGCTATTATATTATTTTATTGTCTAGATTATAATATCATTTCAGACCTGAAAAACCAACATAGCGAAGGTTTGAGAAGCATATTTTCACCCAAGACATTGAATTACAGTTCCAACAAGTTTTAGGTCATTCAGAACCGTACCCTGAAAGTTTCAGACTGCCTAGCCCATGTTCGAAGAGGACAAACCTATAGACATTTACCCTTACTTTTTGCACTAGCCATACAATTTTGGATAAGTCTTACATACATACCCTTTCTATGGGTGGGACAAGATTGAATGCAAACAAACCATTCCCTTTGTCTCAGAACCTTACCCATTTAGGTTATTCAGGGATCTTATTTAATAACCTTCTTATTGAGCTTATTTATGAACAACCTTTTTATTTTGTTATTCTTTGTTATTCTTTATAAACTTATTCTTTATATTCTTTTGAACAATCACAACTTTCTTCACGTTTTCAGATAAGGAAGGATGGATTGCATGACAAAGGAGGGAGAGGAAGGTTTAGTGCTTCCTGAATCAACAAACTTCACCACATCTCAGATTGCATGGAAGGAGGACTTAGTTATGTTGGATCAATTTCACAGTTGGACAACTAAGTTGTGGGAGGGATCGTCGGAACTACCCTATGGATTCACTATAGCTAGACAACTTATATTGGAATGAAGGGATTGTTTGGGTGGGTTGGCACTTATACCATTCATATTCCCTTTCTCATCCTACTTGATGACTTTATGTCCGACAACAAACAAAAAACAAACTGGTGTCTTAATCACTCTTTGCTATACATGCTCAAAGACTTGAACTTTGAGATTGTACGGGCTTGCAAACCACTAGCATTTGTTTCACTTATTGGGTTTTCACTATTTACCTTATTATGTGTTCACTATTTACCTTTCAGTTGGGTCGAGCGATGGGATACCATTTATTCTTTCTTATAGCAGACAGACAACACCACGATTATAGCGCTTCTTTTATATTGTTTCTTGGGCCGGGGGGATAACCCTTCTTTTATATTATTTAGGAAGAATATGATTATGATGTATGTTACTTTATAAATCTTCTTTAGAACAAGAACTATTTGTCAAACATGGTCGATAAACGGTTTCTTTTACGGACAGACTGAGAGTTAGTACCCCTATATATTGCCCTTTCTTTTTACCCAAAGCTTCGAGCGAACCTTTATTTATATGTTCAAAAAATATGGGGTGAGACAGGCTTACTTTTTCATTGTTCAGGCCTAGATACTTACTTATGGTCTCACGACACAACCCCTGATTTGAAGGGACTAGTTCAGCCTGTAGGATGACTGCAAGTTGGACTGCAATCACCAGTCGTGTTAACAACAAACCCTTTTGATTCACTACTGCCAGAATATAAGGGGGGTAGGCACTTTTCACATTGTTATTCCCCTTTATATGCCTACACAATGAATGAAGGAAGGAATGAATGAATGGTAGTGTGACCTATACCAATAACCTCTAATGTTCACCTTACAGACCAGTTCACAGACCTTAACTTTGATATTCCCCTTCGATAACAACACTTCCTCAATTTATACTTCTTGGGTTTCACTATATTATATCTTACTTGGGCCGGGCTTCGCCCGAAAAACCCATTGATGAATGATGACAACACACAGACCCATATTTCTTCTTGGTCTGGGCTTTGCCCAAGACAGCCCTTCTTATCTATTTTATATGTGTAATTCATTTATTTATCTTTATTTCATATACTTAAATAATGTCAGGCTTGAAACTGTATCAAATAGCTCTGTCTTTCCCTAACTTGGGTGGGGCTTGCCTACTTCTTTTATTTCCAAACTAACCTTTCAGGACCTCGCGCAACTCCAGGAATTGAGTTATTTGTGGGAGATCCCATAAGTAATAAAATCCCCATAATCCTTGGAAAGGAAAGGTATTAATGACAGGCACTGGTTGAAGGTCTCTAACCAAGTGAAGGTGAATAGGCCCTAACCAATACAATAACTCATATAGGTAGGCTGAACCAAAGAAAGTCAAAAGGCAAGGTTACTGAATCAAGGAAAGGTTGTTACTTAGCTCCCTTTGGTCGCAAAAGAGAATATCATGAAGATAGGTCAAGTCCTAGAAGATAGGTCAGGCCCCTCCATTGTCAAGTCAGGGGAGCAATTTCTTCCCTCCGAATGAAGATAGGCAGGCCAAAATCAATCTATTTCCTACTAGTCATAGGCCCCCCCACCCAATAATGAAAATGAATGCTCCATAGTCTCATTTATGGTGACTCATCAAAACTTGTTTTTCTTATGTGGGCCTTTTCAAAGTGGGGAAAATAACTAGTGAAAGGGTGGCCTACCAAGGTGGTAATTATGAGAGTTCAAAGCTTGTGCAAAGTGGGGAAATTCATTAGTGAAAGGGTGGCATATAAAGGAAGAAAGGAAGGCTTTAACCAAGCATGGATGATAGGGGGGGTGCACCTGGTATGCCTGGTAGGAATGGATGGCATGCTCATAAGTAATATGCTCGGCTAGACCAAGAAACAGACTGGCTATAGCTTCCTGAGGCTTTCTATAAAATTTGTTCATCTTACCTAGAGAGCGTACTCGATTGAGATCCGTCCAACTGGCCAGGAAGGACAACCATCCAGGAGATCATGATGGGGTATTTGAGAGCAACAAACATCTTTTGTGGGGGCAACACTAATGGTGCTATAAGAAGCATCACATGGCTGGAAAGCAAAGGAGACTCGGGTCCCCAAGAGGGGAGGAGAGTAGGGAGGGAGAAAATCGAATGAAAGGCTATCACAAATCCAAGTGCGATCAGATTCCCTGGAATAAGATGTTATGTTTTGGGGATATGAGACAGTGGTTATCCATGAATCCCTCCTATCATCACTCATGCCAGGGACCGAGATCAAGTGATCCAATAGTGCATACAATCATCCACATATCAAGCATATCGAATAGCAAAGTTCTTCCAAACATGTCGAAGTACCTCCTCGTCCAATTAATGAATGTAGATATTCTCTAGGGGTAGAGAGACCACCGAGACCAGCGCAAATCCTTTTTTCCTTATTTGTACAATTTCCAACATTCCCTCTTAATATTCTATGCACGGGAACCAAACCTATCCATCATCTCTAGGGGGGATTTGTCATCTATTCCTCACCTGCTCAACATTTCCCTGGTTTCATCGGAACATCTCACCATGTCAACACCCTCCCAGTATTATGACATTTCCTTGACACGTGACACCTCCTTCCTGCTCTGGAGCCATGAGAGCATGGGAGGAACTCTCAAACACATCTTTCAAGACCAATAAATGTCTTATTATTTAGGGGTAATTGTTAAAGGTCTCTTCTCCTATCTCCTTTGGTATTTTCCCCAGGGTTCTCTTTCTATTCTTCCTGATGCAACTCGGTCCAGGTGTCCGAAAACGACTTCGTGAAAGATCTCGGTGGACAACAATTGTTCCATGGGGAGAGATTAAACTAGGAGTTGCGGGGGTGGAAAGTATCTAACTACCTTCTTTTTAGCTCGCATGTCTAGCCTAAAGTAAATAGTCGTTGGGATAATTCTTTAATTAGCTCTTTGTATACTTCAAAAAGGGGGCGGTACTTCCTTATTCAATCATCATAGACGACCCTAGTTCCTTTTTTTCTCTTTAGATTCTCCCGGACACCTGAATATGTCTTACCAGCATGTTCACTATTTTATTAGTCCAAGCCACCCATGCCTAGAACTGTTTAGTTTGGGGTTTTAAAATCATAGATGGACCCTTGTCCTCCATTATCTAAACGAAACTAAAAAATAAAACTTTGATTAATATTAATTGTGTAAGTTTTTAATAAAACATTTTAAAAAATAAAATATCTTAACTTTTAGATTTATCCATATTTATTTATATTTCAAACAAAATAAACCTAATCATTTATTTTAAGCTATTTAGATTAAAATTATATTAACAACAAAAAATATTAGATTTATCCATATTTATTTATCTTTCAAAAAAAAATAAACCTAATGGTTTTTTTAAGCTATTTAGATTAAAAGTCTATTAACGACAACAATATTGTACATTTGTCATGTAGTTGTCTTATCACATGGGAAACCAGACCATCTGCAATATAGTAATTTTTCTTGTTTTAGACCCGATATTCCACCATGATATAACTACTTCTTATTTTCATAATTACAGATATGTAAAGACCACTGATGTGAAGCATGGAGATGATAAACTTGTTTGTCTAGCCTAGCTAAGATTATGTAAAAACCAAAACTAAAAGAGAAATCATCAGAATTAGATAGGAGGAGAAGGAAAAGTTTCCTCAAGAACCTAGGGTTGATCTTATCTAGCCTCATTGACGTCTAGGCCCACCGTGCACTCAGTTAGGAGTAAAATCTTATGGTTGACAACTTGAATCTGAAGTTGTAGATATTCAAATTAGATCTCACTGTAGGAAGTGCTTCTCTCGGTCATGAATTTCCCGAGCAAGGTTTTGACATGCCAATACAAATCAAAAATTCAGTGTTACTTAGCTTCCCTAGAGAATGAGGTGCCAGTGTCAAGAATCTAGTGTGTGAATTCTGCATCAACATCCTCATCATTTGCTAAAAACCTTTCCAATCTCACATCTGTCTCGAACAACTCGAATTCAACTATGGTTTTAGGATACATGACATCTTGATAGTCCTCTACAATGACCATGACATCTTCTTGGATGTAAGGAATCGAGAGCGTCTACCCAGAATGATGGATGTAAGGAATCGAGAGCATCTACCCAGAATGATGAACCCTTTTTCCAGGACCACCTCTAAACATAATGTCCAAACCGATGATGAGGTTAGTGCTACCGAAGACGATGCTCAGTCGGAAACCAGGGAGACCATTAAAGAAATCTGGAGTATACTTGGAGAATTGTCCAAAACATTTTCCAAATATGCTTCCATGCCTTGCCTTTCATATCTTGCATGATGTTTGCCAAATATTCTTCCATGCCTTGACTTTCATATCTTGCAAGAAGTCCACATGAATATTTTCTCCTGCTCTACCTCTTGTCTTATACCCACTCCCCGTGGACACTACTTGCGAGAACTAAACCCCATAAAATCCATAACTTTGTTTTCCCTTCCACTAAATGTTGCATGTACTCATGTCCGAATGGATGGCCAATTGAACATCCATTGAATCATTGTTGGGAGTGACTCCCAAATTTGCTTGCATTGCCATAATTGAATTGGTAATGCTAATGAATGCAGAGTTAATCAGATGGTATGCACTTAATCAGATGGTTTGTGCTCCATTTTCCAACTTAGTCATCAGATGGTATGCACTTAAGCCACGAGATTCAATGGTGGTTAAGGTCATTGCTTTGCGTTTAACATGTTTACACCCCATCTGAGGTAGTTACAAAACATTATCATAGTCAAAAGTAAAAAAAACTTTCCTTATAACTATTCAAATTGCAATACAAATGAATATTAAGAAAGAACATTATTGGTGCAGAATCTAGCAGTAAACTGAGGGAAATATGCTTTTTTATTTGGGGGGACAAAGGAGAGACGAGAACATTTTTTCTATGGATTTTTGAAAATATTTAGGTTGGAACATCAATTGGTATCATTTCTCATGGTTTCTGGTCACTGGAAGCTTATTTTGGTACTAGTATAGGGTTTGTGGTCGGTGGAATGGTCAGGTTCGGTCTCCTTTTTAACATCGAGTGTAGGGGACTCGATGTTTTTTATTTTATTGTTCTCCTTTAGTTGTAGAGTCTGGAGTCATGGGATACTAGAGAGTTCTCTTTTGGTAGTTTATTAGGCATTAATTACGGGTATAAGCCAAAACCTTCATTTATTAACCTTACCTTTCTCTTTACAATACAATTGCACTAGCTATTTTGTCAGTTTGGATCTAGTATATGTGCATTTTCCCTTCTAGGCAACTGTGTCTCCATTTAGTTCGTATCAATCACCCTGATTTTTTGTATCCTACATTAATGTGGTTTACAGGTGGATACCTCATCATTAACGAGGCCATGTGATTAACTTGTGTTTATTTATTCCATTTGGGGTTAGTAGGGCCACCTTGTCTCTCTGTATTGGTTTGGGGGTATGCATGTGGACCTTCATGAATCCTACTAAACAAGGATAATTAAATGAGGAGATAAGGCATTTAATGGGTAAGGATGACGAAAAATTATGGTAGGAGGCTGTACTTTATACGTCAGTTGATTTTCTTCAGAAACAAGAAATTTCATCATCTACTTTGGGCACAAAGAAGAACATCTCTACTGTTCACCCACTACAAAATTTGCCCCTGCTATTGGGAGTAGGATTTAATACTTATGTTAGAAATGAGCCTTCCCATCTAACAGAGGAGGATTTGGAAGCACTGAGACCATCAACTAAAGTTTATACTGGTACAGAGGACAGTCTTGAAGGATTTATCAGTGTAGGTAGGAAGGTTTATAGTACTCAGACACATACAACGAGGATTAGGAGACACTGGAAATCCAACAAGGTTCTCAAGAAGATGGTTCTCGGCTCTGATATAAGCTTGGAGGATACTTGTCATATGGCTCTATGCAGTTTGGTGGGTAGATTTACCTATGAAAAACTACAGAAGGACACTCTCCCTGTCTGGTTGGAAAAGGCTTGGAAGCCTTTACTTGGTTATGTACCCAAGAATTTTCACCTCACCAAAGGATGGTTGGGAATCCCTTGCAGGTCTCCCGAAGATATTGCACTTCTGCTTACAAAAAAGTGGCTTAATGGTGGGAGCAGTCTCATGGTTAAAAGATGGTGTGTGGATTTTAATCCAGAAATGGATTATTTCTCCATGCAGCATTTCTGGGTTTTATTGCCAGGACTTCCCTGGCAGTTATGAAACCAGGGATCTCTATGGGCCATAGGGAACTCCCTTTGGGTTTTCATATCCATTGATATGGGTTATATGGCTGTGAGCTCAAGAATGATTGGGTGGGTACTTGTAGAAATGGACATTACTCAGGGGCTACTAGAAAACTTAAAAATAGAATGGAGAGGTAGACACCTGATCCAAAGTTTGGACTACATGGGAGTTTCTTTTAGATGCAGCATTTGATGTAGCACTACGCATTTATGATGCGACTATAAAGGTCCAGTGGAAACTGAGCTTGAACAGGAGGAACCTTACCCAGATTATATTACTCAGGATACCTCAATCGAAACTGGTTTCTATGGTAATAGACCTAGTCCTTTGGCATAGGAAGAAGATAGCACATTATCGAGACAGTATTTGTTGGGTAAGTTATTTCATCATTGTCCTTCACTTTTCTACTCATTCTCATTAATGGAATGTGAAGCTATAAATTCCTCTAAATGGATTTTATGCTCGATGCATTTTGCTTTCAGTTTTTCGGGGGTGTGTGGGGAAGACCTTACCCTTTCTAGTTCACCTCCAAAGGATCATGAGAATAAGAGTTTGGTTTTTGACATGACCACTCAGGATACTCCCTTGGCCTTAGTTCTTGTATGTTCGGATAGTGATAGTGTCACTCTTCAAACTTCTCTTTCAAAGCCCGTGGGTATGTCCATAAATACCCCCTTACATGAGTCATTACTGCCTTTAATAGAGGATTTAGATTTTCTCCTGGGTTACCATGAACCAGAAGAAGAATAGACTACATTGTCCGATGTTTTGGACTCTTACTTACCTATTGTCCAGGACAAGGATTCTTCTATTAAACTGCCTATTTTTGGGGGAAAGTCTTTAGTAACTTTGCCACAGAAGGAGGGGGGGACTAGTACTTCAATTTCACATACTGGTTGGGAAGGAAAGGATTTTGATTGGTCTCATGGTCTAGGCTCTGAGATTTCACCTATTAAAACCAGAAGTGTGAGGAAGAAAATTGTATCCATTTCTACAAATGACTCATATACTACTTCTACCTCAGAAGGGGGGGAAGTTAGAAAAGTGAAATCCCAGGCAAGGGCGATTTAATGATTTTCCTTTCACTTAATCTTCGAGGGACTGGATGCACCCATAAATTGGCCTCCGTCAGGAGAGTTTTGGATAAAACTTGTCTAGATTTAGTGTGTTTTCAAGAAACTCTAGTACAATTCGAGAAAGCTAGAATGTTTATGAGTTTGATTTGGCCCTATTGGTTTTTTTGTGTTGTCATCTCTGTTGGAACATCTGGTGGCTTATTAGTTTCTTGGTATCCTATTGTTTTTTAATTAAAATCCTTTCTAACCTGTGGTGGAATACTTCTGACAGGTCACATAATAGCAAGAAAAAGGGTATTATCCATATTAAACGTTTATGGACCATGTACAGAGCAAAGGCTGTTTTGGAATAAGATATCAGATTCGGGCATTCTATCAAAGAAAAATATCATTATAGATAGAGACCTCATTGTGACTCTATCAATGGAAGAAGTATGGGGTGGAACCAACCTTTCGTCACACACAACAGGTTTTTATAAGTCTTTCTTTCAAGAAAATCATCTCATTGATCTGGTTCGCGACAAACTGGTTACCACTTGGAGAAATGGGCGATCCGAGGCAGCACTGATATCTAAGAGATTATATAGATTTCTTATAGAAGAGGATTTTTTGACTGGGATTGGCCTATACAGGACATGGGTTGAGTACCCGTACATATCGAATCATGCTCCGATAGTGCTTCAGCTAGAGATGCCACCTTTATATAAATCCTTTCCCTTCAAACTCAATCCATATTGCCTTCAGTTCTAGGAATTTGAATTATTGGTACAGGATTTGTGTAAAAAAACAAAGTATAATGATGAATTAGACTGTCAAAAAAGACTACTTTGGAAACTTAAAGATTTAAAGTATTAGACTAAACAGTGGCAAAAACATAGATTGGAACTATCAATGATCCGACTCAAAGAATTGGAACAGGATATCACAGTTTTGTTAATAGAAGCGACTAATGATGTGCTAACAAAGGAAATGTAAATAGAATTAAAATAAAAGGAAGGGATGAGAAATAATCTGTTAAAAGAAAAAGAGGAGATTTGGCACCAAAGGAGTCGAGTCATTTGGATCAAAAGCAGGGATCAGAACACAAAAAAATTTCACAACTTCGCCAACTTCAAGAGAAATGGAAAATTTATTTGGGAGATCACATATGAGATGGGTCATTTACAGACAGGTCGGAAGAATATAATGGAAATTGGTAAGATTTATTTAAAAAATGTATTCAATGAATCAAATGAAATATCCTTATTAGATCAAGTTAAGGTGGCAGAGATTTTAACAAAAATGGTGACAAAGATAGAAGCGGAGAATTTATTTAGGCCGGTAGGCTTGGAAGAAATAAGGAAGGTTTTAAAGAAGTTTAAGGTTGATAAGAGTCCTGGCCCGGATGGATGGACAGTGGAATTTTTTTTCCATTTCTTTGATCTAGTAGGTGAAGATTTATTGAACATGGTTGAAGAGATGAGGCAAAAAGGTAAGATCTGTGGGGGCCTAAATTTGACATTTATTGCATTAATTCCCAAAGTTAATAAGCCACATTGATTTGGTGATTATAGGCCGATCTCCTTATGTAACTTGTGCTATAAAATAATCTCCAAGATCATAACAAACAGGATCAAACCTTACTGATCCAATATGATTTCGGAGGAACAACTTGATTTTCTAAAGGGACGTCATATTCAGGATGCTATAGGGACTGTTCACAAATGTTTTCATAGTATAAGAAACAAGAAATTAAAGGTTCTAGTATTAAAATGGATCTACAAAAAGCCTATGACTATGTTAATTGGGATCTATTGAGGATGATCCTTATACAAGTGGGGATGGGCACAAAAATATCAAACTGGATCATGAGCTATGTTGACTCAACTACTTTCGCCATATTAATAAATGGCGAGGCTACTGGGTTTTTTAAAGGAGGAAGACGACTGAGATAAGGTTGCCCCTTGGCTTTTATTACTCTTTATACTGGTTATGGAGGCAATAAGAATATTACTTAAAGAGAGTCAATGGGAAGGGAAGTTGTCAAGTATCCAGGTCTCTAGAACAATAAAAAAATTTCATATTTTATTTGTGGATGACGTTATCATAATGTCAAAGGCCACATTTCAGGAATGGTGGGAGATCAACAAGGTTCTAAAGTTGTTTTGTTCATCATCAAGTTTGAATATTAATATTATAAAATCAACTTTTCATCAAGAAGGTTTATCGGAACTGCAGTTAGATCCTTTTAAATCGTTATACCCTTATAATTTCTTAGAAATGGCAATCGGCTTCAAATATCTCGGTGTGTTCATGAAGATCGATACTCATCATATCAAGGACTGGCATTGGCTAATACAGAAGAAGGAAAATAATATTGATAATTGGTGCTATCGTTGGCTGTCACTGGGGGGTAGACTTAATCTAATAAAAGTTGTTTTAGAGAGTCAGCCGGTCTACTGGCTTTCCTTAGCAATTATTCCTAATTATATTTTGAATACTTTGCGAAAACTTATGATGAACTTTCTTTGGAATGGTAATCGAGAGACAAATCATATCCATCTCTACAAATGGGAACTGATTACATTACCAAAGCGCAATGGGGGATGGGGTTTGAGAAACCTCTTGTATTTTAAATAGGCGATGGCTGCAAATTCCCTATGGAGGGTACTAAGTTGTCCTAGTATCTAGCATAGGGTAATAAAAGACAAGTATTTACCACATACGACAGTTACAAATTGGTTCAAATCTTTAACATTTATGGCTCGATCATCCTCATGCATTTAGGGAGGCCTCATAAAATCAATTCATCTTATCCTATAGTGGTTGTCATGGAATCCTAGAAGGGTTCAACTCATTGATTTAGGGAGAGATAAGATACTTGATATGGGGGAGAAATCTATTATGTCTGATAATTTAATTGTAGCACTTCACTAAAGACATATATATTCATTGGCCTGGGCTTAGAGGACTGATGACAGATCTTACTCTTCGGTTCCATGGTTAAAGAGTAATGAAATTGGTCTAATTGGTACTTTAGCTATTGAATGGGACAGATTCAGAATGGACTTAATTGACTCAGGGACTTTTCTACAGGATAGGGAGGATTCACTATTGTGGATGGGGGGGGGATAGATCGGGGGTTCCAAGTGTTAAAAATTCTACAGGGCTATAATATCAAAAAAGAATCTGAGAACAATTGGTGGATGGGAAAGATCCATATGACATTGGAACCTACAATTAAAAATCAAACTTTTTTTATGGTTGCTAGTTAAAGGGAAAAGCTTAACATGGGATATCCTTCAATTCATAGGAAGAGAAGGACCGGGCATGTGCTATTTATGCAAATTAGAGTCGGAATACATTGACCACATTTTCATTCATTGTGCTTTCACAAAAGTATGGGAAAAGATTATTACAGTGGGAGGTTATAATAAAAAATGGATGGGCACAAGCCTGGAGATATGCATACAGGGTTGGTTTGAAAATAAATCTGTACCAACAGTTTTGGCAGCCCAGTTGTGTTGGAATATTTGGTTGGAGAGGAATCTAGCCATTTTTTAGGGAATCATTCCTAAAGTCCAAAAGGTTTACTATAAAACTCTAACACAATCTAGTATTATTGAGGGAGTGAAACAAGACAAACTACCAATTTTTTTTTTTTTACATTTACATAACAACACTACTATTGCATATTTTGATGGGGCAATGCATCAAAGTGGGGATTATTGTGGAGCGGGCGGTGTACTAAAATTGCCAGATATTTCATGCTTTAGATGGACCTTTAATGGTGGATAAGGCACAAACACCAAAGCCAAATTACTTGGGGCTTGGGAAGCGATAAGGTTGGCTTTACATCTCTCAATCAGTAGATTACATTTAGTGGGGAATTTCAAAATGGTGATTGCTTGGCTGGAAAACAAAGGTAGTCTTAAAGTTTGTGTGATTGAAGGCTAGAAATCTAGGATCAAGGAGATGGTGAAGGACTTTGAGTTTATTTGTTATGACCATATTCACAGAGAATTTAACACATAAGTTGATTACTTATCCAAACAAGCAACAAGTGAGCCACAAGGAGGCACCATGTATTACACTTGGAATAACAACGGAGAGGGGATGAAAAATATTATCAACATCTACTAGTAACTGACTTCAGAATTTTCATTTCTCAGGCCTTCGGTGGTGATTAAAATTGTGCTTTGTTTCTGGGCATAACCCTGTCAGTTATTAGTATTGTTTTTCGTTTTCATATAGTATGATGATAGTCGAGGACACTATCAGTTTTTTGTGTACTTATGTCTCGAGCCAAGTTGTGGGCTTTTTATTTGACATTTTGTTTTTTGGTTGTTACTTTTCATGAGTATGAAAAGAAGCACTTGTTTACTATGGAGAAGGTATGATATTGTGGAGATGGTATTGTAGGAAATCTTTGATGAAGACAGAGTTGTAAAACTTTTATATTTACTTAATATAAATGAGATAATTTTTCTATTGGAAAAAAGAAAGGAACATTATTTTTTTAATTAATACGTACGGAGTGTTATCATAATCAAAATTATTTTATGATTATTCAAAATACAAATAAATATTCAAAATTCTTTTATGATTATTCAAAATACAAATAAATATTCAAAATTCTTTTATGATTATTCAAAATACAAATCAATATTATGAAAGAAATTTTTTTTTTTTAATTTAAAAATATATATATTTATTCATTTATTTTTTATTTTATTAAAAAACTTTAGTGAATTTAAAGAAATGATAAATAAAAAATAATTAATATATATTTTTAAAAGGATATAATGAAAAAAACTGTCATTTTTGTAATACTCAAAAGGTTGAAAGTCTCAATTTCAAAATATTTCTCACAATACTAATTGTCTTAACCTTGTACCCTTACTCCTTTAGATTTGAGCTTGTGACCTTTTAAACGGAAACACTTGTTCTTAACATTAAACCCACT
>ML798964.1:96175-106396 GCA_009831015.1 Picea engelmannii
CAGGGTTCGAGGCAGCACCCCAAAATCTTTTTGGGGGCATTTTTTTCTATTTTAGCAGATTTTTCTATTTTTAACAGTTTTCTAATTATTCCAGGATTAAGGGATTAGGGTTTTGGTAGCTACGAAATACCTAAATATTGTATATATTGCATGGTGAATGGTGAAATTAATACAATGAGGAGTTGAAAGGTGCAATACCAAGGAAGGTTGCTTTTCTCTGGGTGAAGGGTTTCCAGCGTAAATATCTGTGTATTATGTGTATGAGCCATTGATTAACTTCTATTTTTCTTAGGAAAATATGTATGCATTTATTTACTTCACAAGTTTAAAACTTACATGTGGTATTAGAGCTCGTTTTTTGCTTCAGGGGGGCGCCTTTATTGTTGAGGGTTTGGCTCGGTCTTGATAGATCAAGTTTACCTTGGGTCTATGATAAACCTGGGTTCAGTGGGAGATTTTGCAGTGGTGATTCAAGTTTAGAAAGAGGAATGGCGAGCTCTTCTAGAATCGAGATAGAGAAGTTCAATGGTAAAAACTTTGAGCTATGGAAGCTCAAGATAGAGGACCTTCTTGTAGACAAATAACAATGGATCGTTGTGGATCCTGGTACACAAACTACTAGCACACAACCTATTGGTATGTCGAAGGAATATTGGGAGAATTTGGATAGAAGATAAAGGAGTACTATTTGACTATGCCTAGAAGATTCAGTGTTGTTGAATGTCTCGAGAGAAACTACATCTAAGGAACTATGGGATAATTTAGGCAATTTGTATCAATCAAAGTCCCCAGTAAACAAGTTATTTCTTCGAAATAAGTTGTATCATCTTAGGATGGAAGATGGATATTCTGTGACAAAACATCTAAATGCCTTTAATGTCTTTAATAATCAGTTGAGTCAACTTGTCTCTGTTAATATTACGATTGCAGAAGAAGATAAGTGTATTACTTTGTTATGCTCTTTGTCAGATTCTTGGGATAATGTGGTTATAGAAATTGGTAGAACCACTCAATCTACATTGAAGTATGAGGATGTAGTTGTATCCTTGTTATCTAAAGAGATGAGGTGGAAAAACATGGATGGTCAGAGAAGATATGCTTTATTTGTAAGAGGGTGTACCCAAGATAGGAATCCTTGTAAGTCTTCGAGGAGGAGATTTAAATCTACAGGTAGATCTAAGTCTCTAGGAAAATATTTGAGTAAATGTTGGAAGTGTGGTAAAATAGGGAATTATAAGAAATATTGCAAGTCTAATAAGCTTGATAAATCAAAGGGATCTAATAATACCTCTTCCACGGAGGTGAAAGCCTTCATTGAATAAGGAGGTGATGTTTACCTAGCATATACAGGTACACATGTAGACCGTGGTGTATAGTTGATCGACTCAGGTGCGTCATATCATATGAATCCTCACAGGGAGTGTTTCTATGATTATGAAAAATATGATGGTGGTGATGTATTCCTAGGATATGACTTGACATCCAAAATCATTGCTAAAATATGGAAGGATTAGAACTCTCTCTGGTGTTCTGCACATTCCAAAACTGGCGAGGAGCCTAATATTTGTAAGCAAGTTGGATGATGTTGGAGTGGATACTGTATTGGGAAAGGGAACTTGCAAGATGATACGAGGAACAATGGTGTTGATGAGGGGAGTTTAGTGTGAAACTCTGTTCAAGATGTAGGGAAGAATTTATACTAATGGGTGTAATAGTTCTGTTTTCCCTGAGAAGAGAAATAAATAAGGCAATACCAATATTTTCCCTGGAAATAAGACAATGTTGTGGCATCAAAGACTTGGGAATATTGGAGAAAAGGGCCTTTGAACACTACATGATAAAGGTATAGTTGAAGGTATGTCTAAATGCACTCTAGATTTTTATTTATGTGAACATTGCATATATGATAAACACAATCGAGTAAGATTCTCATCTGATGCTACAAGAGAAAAGGGGATCTTAGAGTTGATACACAATGATGTGTTTGGACCTGTGTCTGTTCCATCACTAGGTAAATCTGTGTATTATGTTTGATTCATAGATGATTTCTCAAGGAACACATGGATTTATTTTCTTAGAAATAAATATGAGGTATTTGATAAATTTAAAGAGTTTAAGGCCCTGGTAGAAAATCATGCATAAAAGAAAATAAAAGTATTGAGGACAGGTAATGGTGGAGAATTCTGCAGAAATTAATTCGAAGAATTCTGTAAGAAGTGTGGTATAGCAAGGAAAATGACCACTCCATACACACCTTGTCAGAATGGAGTTTCAGAAAGGATGAACATGACACTGATGGAAAAACCAAGGAGCATGCTTGGTGGTGCCGAGCTAGGACAAGAATTTTGGGCAGAGGCAGTGGGTGCAACAATTTACCTAGTCAATCAATCACCCTCATCAACGCTGGATGATAAAACTCCACATGAGGTATGGATTCATAAAAAACCCTCTCTTGAACATCTCAGAGTGTTTGGTTCTGATTCTTATGTACATGTTCCAAAGGAAAGTAGGAGTAAGTTGGATAATAAATATGAAAAGTGTATCTTTATGGGTTATAAATATGGTGTGAAAGGTTATAAGATTTGGAATCCATAAACTAAGAATATTGTTTACAGTCAATATGTTGTTTTTAGAGAGGTGAAAGATGTTCTCAAACGAGAATTCCTACCAAGGAAAGAAGAATCTAAGAGAGTAGAGTTTGAGTTGGATGATGCAAAATCTGAATCAACTGAAGAAGAAGAAGAACCTCATACCCCAGTATTGAGGAGATCAATGAGGGAAAGAAGGAAACCAAAATGGTATAGTCCACCTGATTTTCGTTCTATTTTTTCTTTATCTATTACTGTCGATGATCCTGGAACTGTCAAGGAAGCAGTGAATTCAGAGGATAGTAAACTCTAGAAGAAGGCCATGGTTGAAGAAATGGATGCCTTGGATAATAATGAGGCATGGGATCTATTTGAATTGTCAGTTGAAAGAAAATATTTTGGTAGAAAATGGTTGTTTAAGAACAAGTTTAATGCAGAAGGAAAAGTGGAGAAATACAAATCTCTCTTAGTAGCAAAAGGTTATTCCCAGGTAGAGGGAATTGACTTTGGTCAGATTTTTTCTCTTGCTTCCAAGTTAAATTCTATTATATTTATTTTATCTATTGTTGTTTCTTTTGATCCTGAAGTGGGACATATGGATGTGAAGACAACATTCCTACATGGGGATCTAGAAGAATAAATCTACATGAGGTAGGCGAAAGGATTTCTAGTGAAGGGAAAGAAAGAGTTGGTCTATAAGATAAAGAAGTCATTATATGGTCTGAAGCAATCACCTAGGATGTGGTACCAAAATTTTGACACATGCATCCTTGGATTGGGATTTGTAAGAAGTAGGGATGATCACTGTGTATATTCCAAGCAGGTTGGTAATCAATTCATTTATGTAATGTTGTATGTTGATGACATGTTGCTGGTAGGAAATAACATGGGTGTTATCAAGGAGGTGAAATCATAGATATCCTCCAAATTTGACATGAAGGATCTCGGTGCTGCTAACTTCAATATGGCAATGGAGATTAAAACAGATCATGCAAACATGAAACTATGGTTGAATTAGAGAAAATATGTTGAGATGATATTGCAAAGGTTTAATATATGTGGAAGTAAACCAATCAAGGTTCCTATGCCTATAGGTGTAAAGTTATCTGCAAATAAGTGTCCCAAGACATGGGAAGAAGAAGAGGACATGACCCATGTTCTGTACGCCAGTGCAATTGGTAGTTTGATGTATGCAATGGTTTGTACTAGACTGAACATTGCACATCCGATGGGAGTTTTGAGTAGGTATATGTCAAAACTAGGGAAGAAGCATTGGACAACAATAAAGAGGGTCTTCAGGTATTTACGTGGCACTATCAATTATGGATTATGCTATCAAGGAAGACTAGAATTGGACAGAGTGTCGGACATACATGAGTTTGTTGATGCAGACTGAGCTGGAGATCTGGATCGTAGAAGATCTACAAGTGGGTATGTGTTTAACCTATTTGGAGGAGAAATCAATTGGATGAGCAAAAGACAGGCTATAGTGGCACTCTCAACTATAGAAGTTGAATACATGGCAACCACTCCTACAAGAAAGGAAGAAGTATGGTTACAAATATTTTTTTCAGGTATTGGGTTGGTACAACAAGCAATGAGATTAGATTGTGACAGCCATAGTGAAATCTTCTTGGCAAAGAACCCTTCTTATCATTCAAATGCAAAACATATTGATGTTCAGTATCACTTTGTGAGAGACATGGTTGAAGAAAAGAAGGTGTTTCTAGAAAAGCTTGACACTTTGAATAATGTTGCAGATTCATTGACAAAGTCTGTGAGCACAAAGAAGTTCTCCTAGTGTAGAGGAACAATGGGTATTGTTGCCCTGGATTGTTGATTATGTAATCCTGTGAACCCCTGTTTGCAAAGAAAACAACAAGTGGGATAATTTTGGGTATGTGTTATATTCTTTGCATGTGTGTGTGTGGTCCCGTCATATTCGACAACCGTTTCTGACAATCCCAACTTCCTTCATTCTTTGTGTTATGTGCGTCGGTCACTTTCTTGGGGGGTCCCTGGGGGGCCATGTTTGCCCCCCCCTGGTTACATGCAACGTTCGGCTCTGTGTGGTATCCTAGAGCCGACAGGGTTCGGGGCAGCACCCCAAATTTTTTTTTTGGGCAGATTTTGTTATTTTAGTGTTTTTCTAAATTAATCTCGGATTAATGGATCAGGGTTTTGGTAGCTACGGAATACCTAAATTATTTTATATATTTTATGGTGAATGATGAAATTAATACAATGAAAATTTGAAAGGTGTGGCACCAAGGAAGGCTTGTTTTCTCTAGGTGAAAGGTTTCCAACGTAAATCTCTGTGTACTATGTGTATGAGCCATTGATTAATTTTGGTTTTTCTTAGGAAAATATGTATGCATTTCTTTAATTCATAGGTTTAAAACTTACATCTTCAACTTAATGGCCACCTTCTCCCGAAGTATAGTCCAAAAGGCAACAAGAAACAAAGTATCTCTATTTGAGATGATGTTCCTTGGTATTTCAAGGTGCACCCATACCTTTTCAAAGAACATTTTTGGGAGACTTCTTAGGGTATATGAATGTAAATGTAAATGCATGAGTAAAGTAAATATACAAGTAAATAAGTGATAAAGCATATAATGGAGTGAACTTAATGAATGATTAGGTGATGGTGGTTGAAACCACCTTAATGATGATGACATTCTATAAATACTCATGAATACAAAATACGACCTTGGTTGTTTAACCTTCCCACATTTACCTCATAGTATTTACATATGTATTTGTCAATATGTAGGTATGCAGGTCATTCTTGAATGCATGTTGAAAGCATAGTTTCAACACTTTGACACCATTACCATTATGCAAATGGCCTTGGGATGAAAATATTCTTGGAGTGGGCTTATTCATGATGGGTAATAGCAACAAAAGAGAAGATTGCACATGGAAAAGAGAAAAGAAAGATTTTAAAGTCGAGGTTTTGCATGTAAATAAAAGAAAATGTTGTTGCTAGTGTTACTTACTATTAATGCTTGTCATATGATTACATAAAAGAAATGTTATCCTGAACAGAGTTGCACGGGGATGTTTTCAAATTTTGATGATTCAACCACTGAATGCCAAAATTAATGAGTATTGTTGGATAATATTTCCATAAAGAAACTCTATCCATCATCAATTTGAAAACAAGTGCTCAAACATTGATTCTTTGCTTAAAATAGTTGGAAGTTTATAATTAATTGATTTTTTTGGATCTACATGGCCTATGTTTCCAATATAAACAATGATATTATTCCTATAGCAAGATAACTATCTTTCAATTAAATCACTCAAGAAATGAAAGATAATCTCTTTTTAGATTGCTTAGTTGATTATTGCCTCCAAAATGTATGAAGTAGAAAGAGAATTTCTTGTTACTACCAAACTATCCAACCCACTCAAAGATCATACACTTTACACTTTAAAACTTAGATTATCCAACCGAGTCAAAGATCATACATTTTGAAACTAAGATTATAATGCCATGGAATTTCAATGTTCTAGTAGTCCCATGGCATCTACTTTTATTTGTTGAGCCAAAATGTTAGGTGATATATTGGAAATTGAAATATCTTATTGGATACCCAAAGGAGTTAGCATTAATAGATTACGAACTGCTTTGTTATAATGTTTCATTGCCTCATAATCTATTATGCCTTGTGCATTCATTCTTCATTCTTAATCAAGAAGAAGACAAGAATCCATGGGATCATATACTTTATATGAAATTGATTGACTTTTTTAGGTGATAATTTTTTGAGATATTTGATAAATTATTATATTGGTACATATGAGTGATTATTTATGTATAATTTTAATATTTTTATTATTTTTAAGTTTTAAGTATATTGAATCCATTTCTGTATTAAAAATGGATTTTAAATAATAAAAAATAATAATTTTGTGCAAATTTAAATTCCAAGTAAAAAAAAACATTTCATAGAATAATTAGACAATATCAAATAAAGTGGACTTTGTTCACCAATAAACAATCAATAGAGGGAGTACAAACTAACAGAGATAAACATGTGTCCACTACAGGCGATCAATATCCAACCTACTACACACCATTGAACGCAACAACATGTAAAATATAAACCCTCCAATTTCAAAAACAATTCAGATCCAACGACCTATAATCCACCTACCATTCAATGTATACTAAACATGATAACCAAAATCCGACAGGGACATGCCATCCGGTTTCAATCATAACGACATTGATAGCTGATAGGGACATGCCATCCGGTTTCAATCATAACAATGAAACACATGTCAAGCACTTTAGCTACGGATAGCAACTTCTAAGACACATACTCACCCAAGGTTTAAATCTCACGAAAGTGGCTGGCTTCTTTTCGAAGATGGCATAACTATCCTGGCTCAAGGCTGTAGAACCAGTTAAATCAGATAATCATGATAAAAATCCCAAAAGATATCTCATCTCAACTAATCACCGTAAGTTTCGACTATCATAAATCCTAAATAATTCGAACATATTGGAAGAAATTTGCTCAACCTCTTTATAGGCTTTGAGATGAACCCGTACGTTGTGAATGCATGATTGAAGATGAACAAAGAATCAGGGTTGAGGCAGCGTCTGTGTCGAGGTAGGAATAGCATCCAAAGGAAGCTGCTAGCTCTGAGATCAAATGGAGGACTTGTGGGCGTTTATAGAGCTGCAGGAACCGCAACATAAAAGACAGATAAAATATATGAACCAAACACACAGTGAGGCTACGCTCACTTCTCTATTATTAAATGAAGACAGATTACATCCTTATATAGGAAAAGACTCTACTGATTTGGTTACATGCAAACCAAAGACAACTAGACTCTTAACTAAGAACTGACCCTTAACACACCTACAATTGACTCTCACAACTGAAGCTTATAACTGGTGCTTACAGCTGGTGCTTTCTCCATTATTTCCAAGTCTCCCCCTTAATGGAGAATGGATTGACTTCTACACCTAACATCTCCCTAAACAGTTCAAACTTAATCTTTCCAAGAGGCTTAGTGAAAATATTAGCAGCATTTTCACTAGTATTACAATACACAAGAGTTATTTCATTTGACTGCAACATTTCTCGAAAAAAATGATATTGAGCTTCAACATGCTTTGTCCTTGCATGAAAAATCGGATTCTTCACAATATTGATTGAACTTTGATTGTCACATCTGATCATAGTAGGTTCCTTTCGTTCTTCTTCAACATCTTGAAGAAGTCTTCTTAACCAAACAACTTCACAAGTTTCTACACACAAGGATTTATATTCTGCTTCGGTAGAAGACAAAGATACAGTAGGCTACTTTTTACTGCTCCATGAAACAACCCCGGATCCAATGCTGAACGCATATCCAGTGGTTGATCTTCGATCATCCAGATTGTTAGTCCAATCAGAATCTGAATAACCTGTCAACTCAACATCAGATGCATCAGTACTATACTTAATACCATAATCAAGTGTACCTTTCAGATACCTGAGTACTGCCTTTGCTGCATTCCAATGTCTTTCATGAGGTTTCGCCATGAACTAACTTAACACACTCATAGAATATGAAATATCAGGTCTAGTTGTGGTGAGATAATTCAGACTACCCACCATCTTTCTATACACAGTGCCATTCACCTCCTTCGAACCATCATCACAAGAAAGTTTCACATTTTGTTGCATGGGAACAGTAGAAAACTTGCACTGATCCATTTTAAATCTCTTAAGTATTTCTCTGATATACTTACTCTGACAAACAAAATTTTGGCCTGCATTTCTCCAAACTTCAAGACCTAGGAAGTAACGTAACTCACCAAGATCTTTCATTTCAAATACCTTTGATAAATTCTCATTGATTTCATCAATTAACTTCTCTGCATTTCCTGTAATTATTAAATCATCAACATATAATGAAATCAATACTATATACCCCTATTCATCAAATTTGGTATACAGATTTGGATCACTTTTGCTCCGCATAAAACCCTGTTGAAGAAAGAAAGAGTCTATCTTCTCATACCATGACCTAGGTGCTTGTTTTAGTCCATACAATGCTTTCTCTAACTTACACACTAAGTGTTCTTGCCCCTTTTCAACAAACCCTTCAGGTTGAGTAAGGTAAACCTCTTCCTTTAACTCACCATTCAAAAATGCAGATTGAACATATAACTGATGCAACTTCCAATGATACTTTGTAGCTAAAGCAATTAACATTCTGATAGTATTCAATTTAGCTACTAGTGCAAATGTTTCAGCATAATCAATACCTTCTGTTTGTGAATACCCCTTTGCAACCAGTCTAGCCTTATACTTATCTATACTACCATCTGATTTAAACTTGGGTTTGTATATCCATTTGCATCCAATGGGCTTCTTATGTTTAGGCAATTCAGTCAATTCCCAAGTATTGTTTTTCATTATAGATTCATATTCTTCCTCCATTGCATTTCGCCATTCATCATGTTCATTAGCTTCATCAAAATTCATGGGTTCTATCACATTTGAAATGCTACTCATTAGGGCATAGTCTTTATACCTCTCAGGAAGCTGAATCTGTCTTGAAGATCTTCTCAACTGATTATCTTCCTCCCCACTTTGTGAAGATCTGTCTTCACCTATAGGTGAACTGTGACTGCTGGAATTGTCCATATCACTGAGTCCTTCTTGTTGTTGCTGCTATTGTTGTTGTCACTGCGGGGATGGTTGCTGCTGTGTGGGTTGTTGCTTCTCTTCTTTAACTCCTTCATCAAGAAGTCTCTGTCATTCCTCATGACTGTTGTCATCGTGATTTCCTGCTTCCTACTCATGGAAAAGTACATCTCTACTTGCAAATACTTTGTAATTAGCAGGATCAAATAGTTTGTATGCTTTAAATTCATAACAGTACCCAATGAAAATACATTTAGTGACTTTAACATCCAATTTCCTCCTATTCTCCTTTGGAATATGTGCAAAAGCCTTACACTCAAATACTTTCAAATTATTAACTGTAGGTTTGGAACCATACAAGGCTTTGAAAGGAGTAACATTATCAAGACACCTTGTTAAAATTGTATTCTTTAAATAAACTGCAGTATTTATGGCTTCAACCCAAAATGCATCTCAGATATTCTTACCTTTCATCATACTGCGTGCACACTCTACCAGAGTTTTGTTTTTCCTTTCAGCGACTCCGTTTTGTTGTGGAGTGTGAGGTACTGTAAATTATTGTACTATTCCATTATCTTTGCAATATTTGTTAAAGTCCCCTGATTTATACTCTCCCCCTTGATCTGAACGGAGAATTTTGATGGATTTTCCCATCTTCTTTTCCACCATGGTTCTGAATTCCTTAAAGTACTCAAAAACATCACTTTTTCGTCTAAGGAAGTAAACCCATGTGTATCTTGTGCAATCATCAATAAATAACAGAAAGTAAAATGCACCTCCTAAAGACCTAGTCTGCATAGGCCCACAAACATCAGTATGCTCAAGATCTAACACATCTCTCTTTTTCTTATCAGGATTAGAGGGGAATTCATCTCTGTGCATCTTTCCTAATGCACATCCATCACAAGCAACTTTCTCATTCTTTAACATGGGAAGTCCTTCAACCATATTCTTTTTTTGTAATAACAATA
>ML798964.1:106446-132519 GCA_009831015.1 Picea engelmannii
ACGAATAGTACCATTCGACAATGTCACAGGAATGTCTCCATATCCCTTGATCTGATGAGCGCGGTCATCTCCAAGATATACGCTGGCACCATTCTGTGTTTCTTTAAAATTAGCATACCAATTTTTATTACAATTCATATGTACTGATGCAATGGAATCCACAAACCAAGCATTAGAATCATCTGTTTCAGTAGATAAAGCAGCGTTAGACACAAACAGCCTAAGATCCCGTGAGTCAAAATTCAACGGTTCATCAATATCATCACTAGCAATAAATAATCTGTGATCTTGATTTGAAGATTTTTCTGCATAATGACCTGAATGTGTTCTAGGTTTATTCCTAGCCTCATCACTTTTCTTCTTATGACAGTTTTTAACCATATGTCCAGGTCGACCACAATAAAAACAACTCTTTGACTCATTCCTATCAGATTGCATACCTTGATTTGGAGATTGTCTTCTCTGTGATGAACTGCCTCTCTGCCATGAACCGCCTCTCTGCCATAAATTGTCTTCTTTGCCTCTTACTCCTGATCTCCCTCTCGCAGATCTATTATTTGACCACAGTGCCAAATCTTTACTCTGAGGCTTCAGATTCCCACGCCTCTCTTCCTCTTGCAGCAAGATACCTGTCAATTCTTCAAACGTAGGAGGTTTCTCCCTTGCTGCAAGCCCTGTTATGAACATATAATAATCTTCTAGCATACCATTTAAGGTAATAGTCACTAGATCAGTGTTGGAAATTGTTTCCCCTATATTTACTAGCTTGTCTTTCACCTCTTTAATGCGACCCCAAAATGGACTAACAGATTCATTTCCATCCATCTTAATGCCTAGCAATTTAGTTTTCATGAACAAAATGCGATTTGTGTTGCTAGTTTCATACAATGCTTTAAGAGTTGTCCATGTTTCAGCAGAAGTTGTAGCGTCTCTAATATGTGGAATTATGTTATCTTTAACTGATATGCGCAACAATACCTTTGTCTTGTTTTCACGCTTCTCCCAGTCTTGGATCTGTGCTGTTGTCGCACCTGCAGCCGTATCAGGTTTCGGTTTAGTTCCATTTGCAATGTTCCAGACACCATAGCCCTCCATGAGCCTCTGCATCTTGAATTTCCAGTTAATGAAATTCGAAACATCTAGCTTGTTGGCTTCGTTGAGGTAGGTCTCCGCAAGAGGATTCGCCATCTCTGCAAGTTAGACTCTATAAGTGAATCACCAAAGATATGCAACTTTTTGTCAAGCGCTGAGCAGTCCGTCGCTCTGCCTTTGGATCCACTGATCCAAATCTACCTCTATTCTTAGCTTAAATCATGCATGCATGCACCTTAATATCCAAAATACCCACTTTTTAAATAGCCACTTCACTATTTAAAAAACTTATAACTCCCTCTTCACCTATAGAAGCCTCACACCACTTTATATAAATAAAAAAACAATATAAATTTATTGAAAAAAACTTTTCCCTTTTTCATTTAAATACACATGCATCCACTTAGAAATCAGTAGCCATCCACTAAGCTAAGCTATGATATCGTGTATCCTTTCATATCTCCACTTTAGTTAAAAAATATATCCTCTTTTAATAAACTTCAAAAAGAGATTCACTCTAATCAAATTTAAGCGAGCATCAAACTCCACGTTTCCAACATATATCCACGCATGTATTCAAACACGTCTTATATCCACCTTTTAAAAAAAAACATGACCCTTCACGATTTACGATTCAAAATTCACTCAAATCGTGGCACGCACGTCGTAGATTCTTATTTAATGTTCAAACTATAACCTCCTCTTCAAAAAAAACACTCACGCAGCAGTCTTTACGCACCTTTCTCACGCAGCTTTGCAAAAAAAATAGATCGGACGCTCTTTAATTCAGCAAGTTCAGCGATGGCGCTTGGTGTCAATGCAAAGGGGAGCGTTGCAGCGCTCTGTCCGTGTAGAAGGGTGGCGCCGGCGCAACAGCGCTCTCTTAAGCATTCAATGAGAGCGCCTAGGATCGAAAAATTGAATTTCAGGAGTGAGAGCATCGGCGCTCTCTACCACTGTATAGGAAGGCACTTTCAAAAAAACAAATTTGAGATTTTGTTTTTGGATTTCGCCACAAAGAGATGGATCTCCAACCCACACTGATACCAAAATAAAATATATGAACCAACCACACAGTGAGGCTACACTCATTTTCTATTATTAAATGAAGACGGATTTTCTATTATTAAATGAAGACGGATTACAGCAGGTGCTTTCTCCATTATTTCCAAGTAATACAGTCAGTCATTCCATTATTGCAAAGTTGGCTTTCTCGTTGGTGCCCAGCCTTAATACCGAATCCTCTCTTTAGATTGCCATGGCTCTGTAAAACTCCATGGAATTACGAATTGGAAGTTAATTGTTGGAGCACTGCCACCATTGCAACGAGGAAGGACGTGGGAGCCAACACAGTTATCAAACTCAGAAGTGCAATCCCAACAGTCGGGCGAGCGTTAATCAAAGTGTAGTGCAACATTCCAATTGCCTCTAATAAATTGCTATCATAGGACGGGTAGATTTTTTTCTCCCACTCCATCCAATCTTCAGGAAGCTCGTAATTCTCTTCCTGCGATTTGAGCTCCGATATCCGTATTCTGAGAAGTATCATATTGGCGTCTACGACGCTCCACCCACCTGCAAGAACGAAAATTATTATTTGTGTGCATGAAGAACAACAATTGCAGGTGCTAAGGGTTACATGAGTGATTAGAAAATACTACAAATCAGATCTTACCTGAATCTCCATACTGACAATCACCAGATTTTGCTCTTACAACAGGGCTTAATACTCTTTTCATTCTTTTCAATGGTATACATCTTGATATGATTCCGATCTGTGTCGGTCGAGGCAATTGTGCAAGGAGAATTTGTGGCCTCGCATTACAATAATCTTTGGACGCTGCCATTGCAGTTATCAATTCCATCGTTCTGGAAACAAAAATTATGTACTTTGCCTTCCCCGACTGTATAAAATTTCTGAAAGCAGGAGCAAACAGCCAAAGCTCTCTCGAAATGCCTAAATGCAACAATCACTTATCTGCTGCACTACAGAATGTAGTAAAACATGAGATAGCGAGACGCTTATAAAATCTTGTTGCGTTGAATTATTTTTGAGAAAACTTCGGCTCCATTGTATTTAGACAAAGACACTCCATTTTGCTTTTGATTACATGACCCGAGAAGATAAGATATAATCTTTCTATCAGTAAAGAGTTGAGTGCACGTCTCATGTTTGCCTCATCTGGTATGATTTTGGCATCGTCTTTTTTCACATCACATCTGAACACTTCAACCGTATTTTATGATATAGACACATGGCAGAAAATACGGCCTTTTATTTTTCTTTTGTTCAGGGCTGCAAGCCATGAGAATGTGAGATCGACATCAGCCATGACGTCACATGACGTCACATGGTAGGAAGCAATTAAGTTTTCAACCTCCCATCGAGTTTTGGAATTTCAAATTTACCTTACCTGTCAAGTGTAAATTTGACATGAGTTTGTTTTTCATGTCTATCATTTTAAGTTTTATGTAGATTTATAAGTGTCAATTTTTTTTAATGTTATATGTTAATTTCACCGTCATAAATTTTCATGCTCACTATATGAGTGTACAATTTTCTATAATAAAAAATAACCCAAAAGACACTCAACAAAAACATTAATAATTTAATCAACATTATGTAGTAACTTGTATTATCAAAATGAAGCAGTGTTGAATATTACATAGTACATATTGTACTCCAAAAATTTTTTTTGAAGAGTTATCGTTCCAGTAAGATTTTACGAAAGAAATATCTTAAATGCAACATCTTCATCATCAGATTTTACAAAAGAAACATTTCAAATGCAACACCTTCATCCTCAAGGTGACTTCAAAATTGAGTATATCTCTAAACGTGGCATCTGAGCAAATGGTTATAAGCTCAAACATTATGGAACGCACTAAGCAGTTGTAAAACAAAAAGTTGTAACAACAACAATGAACACCAATTAGAATTCTTTATTTAAAAATTTAAATGATAAATCCCTAAACCATAAATACAACAATATCAATTTAACTCACATTGTATTTTCCTATTCAAATCATCAAAATTACTACTATTTAAATAACATAACACTTAGCAATCCATAGGTTCAAAATTGTAGAAGATGTACATCCCAGCAAAAATATATTTTAAATAAGAAATAATTTATAAGAGAGACCATTTAGAATTTCTTGCACTGTTTTTTGTTCACATATTAACTAGAATTTACATAATATTTATATGCTCTATATCCAATTTGACAACATGGTGGAAAAATATTATGAAAGTATTAACCAACTAAATATTTTTCACCTCAATATAAAACAATATAAAGCAGTGTTACCTCTTTTTTTTGTACTCTGTTTATAATCACTTGAGTTGTACACTGCAACTATATTTCATATTTCTTTAAGTAAAATATTCAACATACTAAAATGCATCTTGGCATGAATCCTCCACTCACAATACTAAAATGCATCTTGGCATGAATCCTCCACTCAGAGCTCAAAGAGTATGGAACACAAGGTAAACCAAAAAGCTGTAACAACAACAATGAACAACAATTAGAAATCTTTATTTAAAAATTTAAATGATAAATCCCTAAACCATAAAAACAACAATATCAATTTTATTAGCTAAAGTCACCTTCTATTTTCCTATTCAAAACATAAAAATTACTATTATTTAAATTAACATAACACTTAGCCATCCATAGATTCAAAATTGTCAAGATGTACATCCCTGAAATTTTTTTACATTAAATGAGAAATAATTTTACAAAAGAAGCATCTTCAGAGTTTACTAAAATGCATGTTGGCATGAATCCTCCACTCACAATACTAAAATGCATCTTGGCATGAATCTTCCACTCAGAGCTGAAAGAGTATGGAACACAAGGTAAAACAAAACGTTGTAACAACAACAATGAACAACAATTAGAAATCTTTATTTAAAAATTTAAATGATAAATCCCTAAACTATAAAAACAACAATTTCAATTTTATTAGCTAAAGTCACCTTGTATTTTCCTATTCAAATCATCAAAATTATTACTATTTAAATAACATTGCACTTAGCCATCCATAGGTTCAAAATTGTCACTTCCCTGCAAAAATATATTAGTAACTAAAATTTACAGAATATTTATATGCTCTATATCGAATTTGACAACATAGTGGAAAAATATTGTGAAAGTATTAACCAACTAAATATTTTTCAACTCAATATAAAGCAATGTTACCTCTTTTTTTGCACTCTGTTTATAATCACTTGAGTTGTAGATTGCAACTATATTTCATATTTCTTCAAGTAAAATATTCAACACACTAAAAAGCATCTTGGCATGAATGCTCCACTCATAGCTCAAAGAGTATGGAACACATGATTATAATCTCAAATATTATGGAACACATCAAGCAACCCTTCTTACAACAACATGAAACAAAAAAAATTGTAACTATGACAATGACAATGAATAATGATTAGATTTATTTATTTAAAAAATTAAATGATAGACTCCTAAACCATTAAAGCAACCATACCAATTTTTATTTTTTTTGTAAGTAAGTAGTATTATATATATAAAGCCTTCCAAAACCAAAGTAGAGGTTCAAAATACAGACATAGCTATACTGTAATTACTGGACTGCCCCAACAGAGGGGAAACCAGTCCAGCCAGCAGGGGAGGCAAGCATAAGTAGTGTAATATTCTAAGAACAATAGTCTCAAACTGACTGGTCATCAGCTAAATAGAAGAGAAGCTAATAAAACTTAAAGTTCCACTATGGACCTAGACATTTGTCGAATAACCTGGCCAGGTGGCGTGGATGTCCTCGGACCATGGTTCCTCCTCGACATACGTCACTTCGTCTGCCCACTACTTTTCAGCCTTCACACTACCCTCGGCTCTGTCAGCACCTGTCGAAGTATCCTGCAGCAGTCGTCGGGCTGAGTCCATCTCCACGGCCATGTCCTCGTTCTTGGCTTGCTCCAGCCCATTCCCTAAAAATCGTTGCACCTAGGCGTTTCCGTAACTGGCACCTGCGCAAGGTTCCTCTGTTATATCCGCCCTTGTCGCGTCCGAGGCAAAAGCCTCTTGAAGGGAGGAAAGGAGCTAAAGAAGGACCGCTACCTTTCCATCCGTGGCTTGCAGATGGAATTGAAGGTCCTCCACCCCATGATGGAGTTCAAAGACCAAGCCGAAGAGGATGGCGAGGCTTTCTCTTAGTTGCGTGCCGAAGAAAGAATCAGAGGATTGGTTCTCAGAGTTCTATGGCTTGCGAGGAGGAGGTGGCTCTCCCTCGGCTTTCCTTAATGAATCAAGAACTATTATAGGGGCAGGTTCAACCATTGGAGGGGAAAGAAGGGGATGCGAGGAGGAGCACGACAGCTTGGGGATGATAGCTAGACAATCAAACTGTGAAACGGGTGGACCGAGAGAGGGAGGCAGAAAAGGCTCGGGCTAGATGGAAGGGGAGGAGCAAAAGGAGAGTGAGTCAGGGGGCGAGACAAAAGGCCGACGAGGTTTCCATGGAGAGCCTCTCTGTGGCCTCCCCCTTGGGCGCGGCATGAGGTTCTTCTTGTGGCTGCCAAAAGTGACCAGGTGCAACAGGCAGAGATAAAGTGCCTGGAGATGAGTAGGGACTGCAAAAAGCATGAAGGTTCAAGAGAGATCAGGCCATGGCAGTAGAGGGGGGAGCCATACAGAGCGCGGGCAGATACAAGGGGCATACACCAGCAACCAAGCCATGAAATGAGGTGCAAAGGGAGAGGGAGGTTGCATAAATGAACTGCTACAGTGTCTTAAGAGCTATTTAATGAAGGAGTGGGTTGGAGGGCAGTGGCACGATCCCGTCACATGGCTCCATGCCCCGTTGGTCGATCCCTGCCTCCGCTACATGCCAAGTGTTCCTCACTAGAACCCCATCCGGGGGACAACCATACCAATTTTATTAGCGAAAGCATCATTGTATTTTCCTATTCAAATCGTCAAAATGTATACTATTTAAAGAATAGAAAACTTACTTGGATCCATTGGCTCAAAATTGTGAAACCTATACATCCTTGCAAAAATATATTTCAAATGAGTAATAAGTTATGAGAGACCATTTACTGCAAAATTTATTTTTATGAAATAAGTTCCTGCATTATTAACTAGAATGTACAAAATATTTATATTCTCTATATCCAATTTGATAACAAAAAGTATAATCATAACTTTGTCCAATCTAACATTAAAGATAATAGTGGAAAAATATTATGAAAGTACTAACCAATTAGATATCTTTCAACTGAATATAAAGCATTGTTACTTCTTTTTGTTCACTGAGTTTATAACCACTTCAAGTTTAGATTGCAACTATACTTAATATTTCTTTAAGTAAAAATTCAGCGTATTAAAAAGCATCTCGGCATGAATCCTCCACTCACAGCTCAAAGAGCATGCAACATAATATGATTATAAGCTCAAACAATATGTAACACAATGAGCAACCCTTCTTACAACAACGTGAGACAAAAAAAGAAAAGTGTAATAACAAAGAACAATGATTATATTTTTTTATTTAAAAAATTTAAAGATGGACCCCTAAATCATTAAAGCAAGGAGACCAACTTTATTATCCAAAGTGTCTTTTTATTTTCCTATTGAAATCATCCAAATTCCTACTATTTAAAGAATAAAGCACTTACCCATCCATTGGCTCAAAATTGTCAAACCTGTACATACATCCCTGCAAAAACATATTTTAAATAAGTTTCTGCATTATTAACTAGAATTTACAAAATATTTATATCCCCTATATCCAAATACTATCAAAGTATTAACCAATTAAATATTTTTCAAGTGAATATAAAGCATTGTTACCTCTTTTTGTTCACTCTATTTATAACCAAATTTCTTCAAGTGTAGATTGCAACTATACTTCATATTACTTCAAGACAAAAATTCAGAATACTGAAAAACATCTTGGCGTGAATCCTCCACTCAACATAATAGATAAGATTACATACACATTAAAAATTACTTTGCAATATAACCACAACTCACTTCAAAGGACACAAAAAACTAACTTTCGAACTCTCAAAGGTCAAGAAGTCGTATTGATTTTGTATCTCTCCATAACCCATATACTACATTCCAATCCACATTAGATAATTCAAGCCCAATCAAAGATATTTTCATTAGTGCATCTGGTGTATCCAACCCTAGCCTTGATTTTCAAATGTCCTTGATGATGTTTTGTTTAGAAAATCCTCTTTCACAATCCACTGTACTTGCAGGAATAGTGAGTACAACTTGCCATAATTTCATCATATCAGGATAAGTTTTGTGCCATAGTTTTGTATTACGAAAGACCTTCCATGCTTCTTTCATTGAAAAACCCTCACAAGCCAGATTTACTGAATCAACAAAAGGGTGCAGCTCTCTTTTACAAGCTTTAACATCAAATAAAGGGAGAAGTCCAATATCCTCTGATATGGTATGCTGCAAATGTTGAAAGAGTTTAAAAAGATAACGCTTTAAATTTTTCTCACGACTATGGCGCTCTTCTGGGTAACAAAAAGAACTGAACAATTTTGTTGCATTGAAAAGATGAAGATCTAGGAATCTTTCATTCAAAGAGTCTATGAGAGACTCAATATAACCTTCTATGAGTTGTTGGCAACTCTCTTGTGTTCCTTCAATACAAGGTTTCATGGTTCGTTTTATTATATCACTATAATCAATGTTCATAGCTGGTATAGAAATGTATTGCAATTCATGTCTATCTATAACTACCCCTTCATATTTAATTTCAATATATCCATACTGAGAATCACTTAAAAATTTTGAAAGATACGTTGTTCCTTCTGTAAATGTTTCTTTTCTCAAAAACCATCTAGACAATGTACTTATAGTTACTTCAAGAGCCAAGCCAATAGTTGTAATATCTACATTTTCTTCTTGAAAAGTCTTGTTTAGCTTGTTCAATTCACCCAACACATCAGCCAACATATGAAAACAAAATTGAATGGAGTAAATTCGTGTCTTATCATACCATGATGAAGTTTTTTTTTCATTTTCCACAAAGTTAAAATCATTGGCATAAGCTTCACAAGCCTTATAATAACTTCTCCCATCGATAACCATCTCACCGAGTGTATCTGTAGAACATCGAGAACATCGATTTGTATAATTTTAAGCAAATCATTAAGTTCATTACTTCTCTTTGGTGAATTTTGAACCCATGAATACACTTTGTTTGCAATTTTTTCAACATATAATAACTCAAGTATTTTCTTAGAAGCATTTCATGCAGCTAAAAACTCACGATGAGCTACACAATGAACTGTAATAAGGTTTGGAGTGTTTTTTTTCAAAAATGAAACAAAGCCATTTTCATGTCCAATAATTGTTGAAGCTCCATCTGTAGAAACAACTATCAAATTTTTATACTGAAGCCCTCTAACATTTATTAATTCACTAACACTGTCATATATTGTTTTTCCTTTTCCATCTATTACATTCTTGAGTTTCATAAACTGTGAAATAGGTGGCCCAAGACCCTTTGAATCTAAATAAGTTGCATAAACAACGAGGTGTTGCTCTAAGTTATGATCAGTGCTTTCATCAACCATTAATGAAAAGAAAGGACTTTCCAACATATTTTTTTGTCTGAATCTGCTCAAGATGTCTTGATATGCAACATATAAAATCATTTGTAGATATATGATTCGTGTATGAAGAGTAATCTTGAGACTTTGGGATATATGGTGTTTTTGCATCCATGAGAAATTTGCAAATTTTTTCATACTTTGATAAAGATAAATCTTCTTGGCACACAAAATATGATATTTTCACTGTGGTAATCACTCTTTCCTTATTTTCATCTTCCATCTGCCTAATATGATCTGGAATTGGCTTCATCTTTCTTTCTAATTCATTAATCCATCTTCCCTTAGCATATTTATGTACCAATGATTTTTCATGAGTAACAAGAGCATTATGTTGTAATGTGGTACAATCGTTCCCTAAACCCCATCGTCCACTCATCCTATACTTCTCACAATAACTACATTTCATATTGATTGTCTTCATGCCTCACATAATTCAGCCAATCAAACTTATCTAACCATTCCATACAAAATTTTATTTTTGTTTGCCCTTCAATTTTCTCTTGATTGTTATCATCTTCTTCAACTTCATTTGTTTATTTATTAAGATCATCCTCAGACAAACTTCCAAAAATTTCATGCAATTGTTGTTCCAATTGAGGACTATGGATTTCTTCACTCGAAGGGTTTTGAGTCTTAGAAGTTTTTTCTTTTGTCCATCCATACATTTCTCCAATTGTAGCTTGCATTTTTCTCTTTTGAAACATTTGTGAGTGTATTCACCTATATAAAATAAATAGGTGAAACCCAAAAGTCAACTCACTCATGTCCCAAAGAAAACCATATATTCACTTGTCTAAAAAAAAAAAATTATATAGTTAGAAAATTTCTAAACATAAGAATCAATACCTATTAAAATTTATGACTATCAATATCTAAATTCAAATTTATTATTAACTAGATATGTTGAAAAAAAACTTAAACATGTGCTTCCAAAAAAACATATACCAAGACATATCCATTAAAATAGTTTTAGATATTATACCTAGATAGTTGTAGGCTATTGTAATGAATACAAACCAATCCTTTAACTCTTTGTATATTCAATCAGCTTGCTTCACATGAAAACAAGTTAACATGAGAAATGGCATTTCACCATAGAAAGAAACTAAGAGTTGAAAAATATTACAGTCCACAAGAAGATATCCATTTGTATGCAAAGACTAAAGATTATGTCCTCGTGTATGTATCAAGATTTTATGCCAAATATTCATGATGGTTGTTTTGTTTACATAGGGATATCCAGTAAAGCACGCAATACAGATAGTTACTGGTGTATTTTTAAAGGAATAAATACAGGAAGGCAGTGTCATCTCTCTGAGCCTGGAACCTTCCGTCCCTATCGAGGTTCCCTATATATCTATTGCAATTATTATTTATGATAAAAATATTGATATGCTTATGACTGCCAATATATTTCTTAGAAGATGTATAAGTTATTCAACATTCTTAGAAGATGTATTGAAAGAGGAAAGTCTTAAAAAAACAAAATATGTATCATTTTATTAAACTAAATGTGTACTACCAGTTTATATATTAAATGCAATTCAATTTATATAGGATATATATAAACAGGGTCATGCAAAATTGAAATTAAATGTAATACTTGAAAAATATTCAGTTTTTTTTTTAAATAAAAGTGAACACAACTTATAATTTAATTTATTAATTTCTCATATTAACAATAACCTGTTTGGTGTGAGTATTGTATAACTTCTTTATTTATATTTTCAAAGATAGAATTGTTTCTATCTTTGATAATGTTCTATTTTGTTTATTTGTCACGTAAAAAGTAGTTTTTCAAATGTTGATCTCTAATTTTGATCAGATATGTTTTCCATTTAAGCACTGGAATATATTTGTGGGGGCATTCCGACTATAGTGAAATTGAGAAATGTTGATCAGAAAAACAAAAAACAAAAAACTTTCAAACATAGATTAGCTTATCACACACTATATCATGAATGTTTCCAGCATTGTTCAAAAGCATAGTTTCTGGTGATGGCAAGAAACCATTCTAAATGTGAATGGAAGTTTATGAAGACGATATCAAATTGATAAAAAATTGTCCTCAAGTACAGATGATAAAGATTTTGAAGCTACAAAATATTTTCATATGAAAATAGTTGAGAGTCGAGACAGCTTGCTAGAAGTCTAGATAATTGAATATCATTTTGTTATTTTTGGTTGAAATGAGTACTAATTTGTTTCTCTATTTTTGAGGTGGTGCAGAATGGAATGGGATGAGAACATCAATTAATATAGTCACCCAGAATAGACCTACATAATTGAGGTGGCTTTTGGATTCATTAACTGAAGCCTATTATGTTGGGGACGATGTTGTTATGACATTCAATATGGACAGTGTTGTGGATGCAGAGACCCTGAAGATAGTGGATAGTTTCATTTGGCCACATGGAGAGAAAATTATGATACGTGGGATTATTCAAGGGGGTCTCATAAGGGCAGTCAGTGAAAGTTGGTATCCATCTTCTGATGACGATTTTGGTCTACTCCTTGAAGATGATATTGAGGTTTCTCTGTTCTACTATATGTGGCTCAAATATGCCCTCTTGGCTTACCACTATGATCCACAAGTTTCTTTTCCTGAGCTCAATGTCATTGACCTATACACTCCAAGGGTAATTGAAGTAGTTAAGGAGAGACCCAAATGGAATGCAACCCAAGTCTTCAAGGTAGTGCATCCAAACACACCATATTTACATCAACTTCCATGTAGCTGAGGCTCTCTATTCTTCCCACGAAAGTGGAGGGAGTTTTACAAGTACATGAACATGAGATTTACAGAGGATGCAAAGAAGAATCCCATGCAGATACCTCGTTCCAGAACCAATGGATGGCAAGCATCTTGGAAGAAATTCTTAATTGATGTCATGTATTTACAAGGGTATGTAACACTTTATCCCAACTTTCCTGACCAAAGAAGCTTCTCAACAAATCACATGGAGCTGGGAGCTCACATTGTTGCATCAGACAATGTTGTGACTCACAAGAAGGAAGATTTTGATCCAATACCTCTTTATGACTTATGAGTTTTTAGGGATTTCAACCATGTAAAATTAATATTAGCGGTTTCCTATGGTTATTCATGTTGTCCACTATTTGTGAGGCACTTAAAGTCTATTTCGTGGCAATGTTATAATGCCATATGCAAATGGATTATGATTAGTTTTTATTTATTTATTATGATTAGGCTTTGTGCTCATATTTTCATTACTAAAATGAAAGTTATAGTAGGCCGAATTTCAAGATTCAAGATTTTCCTCGACGCATTCATTTTATTATAGGCTTTGTTTCACCAAAGACTATTCTAATAACATTAAATTAAATTAATAATGCTTCGTAGCTAGTAGTTATTAGTGAGAAGTGCACACACCCTATTAGGTTGGTTCGGTAAATCTGCTTAGACATAGATTTGATTGACAGTCATGGAATATTTCTTCACAATGGTTGGTGCTACCATGCTTCGGATCTTACGCATGACAATGACAAAATTTAATTACGACCCCTACCCATCTTAGATATGGATTGGAAAATATAAACAAATTTAGCAAATTTTCTATTTGAAAAAGTTCACCAAAACTTCTTCAAATTTTATCTTATCTGAATGAGAAAAATGAACAATTCTTTCTGTAATTGATTTTGATCGAGAACTATAGCAGTCGACGCAAACCCTAGGGCCATTCGTGGGAGACCCTGGAGTTCCTTTCAATTTTTTTGCACGAGCAGCTGCAACATTTTCCTCTACAGTAATTCCAACCGCTTTTCAACCCTATATTCAACAAGAAGAATAGTAGCTCTGCCAAACCATACAAAACCCTAACACAAAACCCAAGCTCGCACACGGAAAATCCACCTACTTGATCATTATGGATCTTTGAATCCGTTGTAAAGGATTCTACTGAACCCATGACCATATTTCACTGTTGATCGGTCTTCCTCACATACGTTTGAATCCGATCTGCTCCGAGTCAGAGTTGGTTTGGCATGGCTAGTGGTCGTGACCCAGTTAATCTATTCTCCACTAGATGAATGAAATAACTCCAAGGGAGATGGACGCGATGTGACTCTAAAAACAGAGACACTTATATCTAAAGTAATCACTAGAAATTTAAAGATGTTGAATGCCTTAACTTCTATTTGAAAGAGTCCAACACTAAGTTGGCTCAGCATGATAAGAGTCCAACACCAACAACGCTAAGGTGAGAATTGCAACGCATTTAAGCCAAGGGAGAGAATCAATTTAAGAGGTGAAATAACGATGTATGGCATATGACCCTATGAGACATGGCTTATCCATTCAAATATGAGGTGAAATTTCATTGTCTCCTCTATGGCCTCAAAAAAGGTCTGACTCACTGATTGGCATTAAAATGGTTATAAAAATGATTAAAAAAATCAAACGTATTTATAGAATACCACTTATAATGCTTTAAAGAATACCACTACAAACGAGGGATTTTTTTTCTGTTTTTTTACAAACCCTGGATTACACGTAATGCCAGCCATTTTATGTAGATAATATGTGCTCAAACATGAGAAATTGTTTTTTTTTTTTTAATTACAAATAATAGCTAAGCCAAGCGAACATATCGAAACCCCGCCAAGTGAAAAAGAGGTCTACCATCTGAGGAAGGGAAAACAATGAGTATTGATCTGCCAAGATCAAGAACTTCGTGACTTCCTTATTCTCTCTCTCTGAAGTAGGTTCACAGTTCACTATTTCCTTTTGTTGATTCGAATTCTCTTCCTAACTAAATTTCCTTCCCTGGGACTCAAGAGAATGGGTTTCCCTCAGCGACCGCCACCAACAAACTATGAACCCATCAAACGTTCACCCTGGTGCTGGCGGGTGGGAGTCTGGAGGGAATAATTGATCCAGGTAAAGGGATGCACCCACCAGTGGGGTTTATCTAATTTCTTTTTGTTCCATATTCCCCTTCAATGACGGGTCTTGGGAAACCATAATGGCAACTGTTCAGCGGGAAAGAAATGTTGTGACCAGAGGAGGAGCTCGAACGAGAGAAGATACTTGGATAGTGGACTTCACCAAGAGATACAATTAAGAAAAAAATACCAAGACCTCCAGGCTCTGAAGATGGATCCAGTTAAATAGAAGGAGTACAATTTGGAGCTGTAGCCTGCACTAGTAGCTACTAGCTACCCTCGAGATTCAACGTGATCAAAAATTTATGAGTTAGTGTATATTGTGGTGACACACAAGTGCAAAGTAATTTATTGCCTTTAATTATACACAACTACTTCCACGGCTCCACCTAACCCAGCTTCCACGTCATGACTCCTAGCCTATAGGCCCTACTACCTAGCCCTATGTTATAAGGTATACCCACTAGAGTTTTTGACGGGCATTGGAGGCGGTCACACGTCATGACTGACTGGCATTAAAATTATCTTCCTGTCAGTTTGACGTGTGATAATTTTAATGCCAGTCAGTCATGACATTTGAATTTTATTAGCCAATGTCAAATACGGATTGAGAGGAAAAATACAGGCTATAGCCCATCAAATTCCAGGCCCATCCACTAAGTTTGGTAAAACACAAAAGCACGTGCATTTCACTGAACTGTATTTTCAGGTGAGCAATATCCAACCTGCTGCAGAGTCTTTAAGACTCTGTCAGCAGGCTTCCCATCCATGCTGCCATGGAACATGGTCATCTTGTCGCCACCCTCGACATCCACGCTCAGTGTGGCGACCTCCGTTTCCCTTTAGGTTGTCTTCCGGTAAGCATTATCCACTACATGGTTCATGTACTCCATGATGAATGGATGTAATGCTCATAGCTTCCCATGCATGCCATCACTCAAACATGAAATGGATAACACAAACCTTCGTGAACTGATGGGACGAGAGGTCACCTGATGTTTAATGTTGCACCTCTACCTTCTTTATTCATTCCACGCTCTTTTTTGAATTTGAAAAAACTTGCAGGATTGCCTCACCCTGCATTTACCCTCAATCCCCTGTTTTGTAATTGCATGGCCATGGAAGCTTAAAGCATGGTGAAAGTTGCGATGCTATTATGGTAAGTGTCTGATTTTACTTTGATTTTGGTTAGTTCTGTGTTTATAACATATAAACATGTTTGAATAAATTAGGCGGTTAGATTCTTGTATGTCGTGCATAACATCTCCATATATACTCAGGATCTACCAATCTGCCCTCTGGCTCGTCCGAGACTTGGAGGGATGAGATCTCGCCCTCTCTGGTGGTGGCATTTCCATTTTGAGGGCATCAAGTGGCTTTTGTTTTTCCTTCAGGTAGCAGGTTCGATAGACATGAAGGAAGATGAATTTTTCGTCCAGCCATGATATATATTTATGCATAGGGTTAATGACCCCTCCCATTTTTGGACCATATATAATTACAGTCTAGGTCAGGAGGCCCAACTATAACTTTATGCAGAGGGAAGTTTATCCATTTGAACTTGAACGTTGAATAACCCATGCCTCAAAATCATGTACTTCTCTTGTCAAAACTGAAGCAAAAGATTAGCTTTCCATCTTAGATTCCCCAAAGGAGGGTTTGAGCTCTTCAGTTCGTGACTACAACTCATCTAACACGGTGAATTCTTCAGACAATTGCAACGACAAGAGATTGTGGAATATTAATGGTTACCCAGCCAATACAGCTACCTGTCAACAGATTTGGAAGAGGAAGCGTTCCAAGGTCTGCAAGAACACTGAAGAAGTTGAGATCCAAAGGATGACTCACATTGTTGTTGAAACCAATAGGAGAAAGCAAATGAACCAGTGTTTAACTGTCCTACGTTCCCTTATGCTGGTCTCTTTCATCCAGAGGGTAAGAGTCCTGCACCATTATAATATCATTCCACTATTCTTATTACTTTATATGAAATGTATCGCATAGGGACTTATTTGGGTTATATATTTGTTTTCTATGGGAGATCAGGCCTCCATTATTGGAGGAGCAATTGACTTTGTGAAATAACTGGAACAACTCTTGGAGTCTCTTCAAGCTCAAGCTTAGAAGCGTAGAAAGCACTATGAACTGGAAGGATCTCAGAGTCTCGAATCAGCTTCCACTCTGTTCAACGGTTTCTTCCTCTCTCCATAGTATACTTCATATTCGTCATAGCAAGAAGAATCGAAATACGACATGGATAGCTCTAATTTGGATCACCACATTGAATTTACTGCGGAAAGCAAGTCTGCAATCGCTGATGTAGAGGTGACTGATCGAAACACATGCAAGTCTCAAAGTTCTCTCTCTAAAGAGGCCTGGGCAGCTTCTCAAAGCCATCTCGGCTCTTGATAATCTCGATATGACGATTTTACACTTGAATATTACCACTATTGATCTTTCACTGCTCTATTCCTTCAACGTCAAGGTAATGAATTTTTGTTCCCAGTACATGCTATTCTCCTTTCCATTGTGTGATATGGTAAAATTTCAATACACCACAATCTTTATGTTAATGGAGTGTCCACAAAATAGTGGTCTAATTGATAGGTTGAGGATGAATACTCCAGTTTGGGTGCTTGTTTCCCATATGATATTTTCCTTTCTATTGGATAAAGTTGAATATGAGGTTTGCTTGGCAACTTCTTACTCTATAGGATAATTGTATGTGAATAAACTATTATACCAAAAGTATTTGATATCTTTTCAAATAGAGTTTCTATGATTTCAAATCTCTTTTGTATGAAAAAACTTATTCCTCTATATTTTTGTGAAGATTGAAGAAGAATGTCAATTGACATCCATTAGCGAGAAGCCGGGTTTCTTAGTTACTTATTGCTCTGCATGTTTGTACCATATAATCCTTTCCGACCTCTCTGAGAAAGAGAATGTAAAGAACTGAGGGACTTAAACCACTAAGTATATTGTATCACTAGAAGAAAAGTTGCAAGAGTGTAATATTCTTGAATTGGGGCAGATTTCTGATCTTTAAAGTCCTATGGTTTGGAGCTACAACTTTAGTCGTATCTAAATATTTCTAAAGATCAGGAAACTGGATTCTATTGATTTTTAAGAGTGTAATATCATTCAGATTGGCATGGTAGTTAGAAGGTTTCTATGTACATGTTGCATCGACGCCAATGTTTTTGGCAGCTTCTTCTTTGTGCTTGTAATTTTCATAAGCTCAGCATGCAAGGATTTCAAAGTTTGTGGCGAAGTGGAGGAAATCAGAAGTTATTATGACTCATTAATTTCTTTGTTTCTGATATAATGACAAGTTTTCGAACATACTTTGGAGGATAAGATATGATGCATCTTTTGTTCTTTTTCTTCTTAAAACACAAACAAACCCCAGCTGTCATATTCTCATTATAGTCTCTCGCTTCGTTTATTTGAGATGACAGTGAGCCATTATGTGTTTATTAGTAAAATATGAACTGTTACCCTCCGAGTACCATGTGATATGATATGTTTACCATGTGATATGATATGTTTATACTTATGGTATTTTATGATTTTTTTTTTTTAATTTAAGGTAGTAAAAGTTATCATAATTCAATATCTATAAATCTATAAATATCTGACTTATTATTGTTATTTTAAAAAGTTTACTTTATTTAAAATATCTATTGGAAAATTTATTATTGTTATTTTAAAATAATTATGTTACTTAACATATCTACTCCTAGATATACTTTCAATTTTAAGAGATACTTTTAGGTCTTGAGTAATTAATTTTCTTTTTAAATCTTGAGCAATTAATTTACTTCCTTAAGTCTCAAATAAACAAAATCTTACCCGATCCAACTTAGTTTCAATTAATCACTAATATATGTCCACTAAATATTCAATATCCAATCTCATCGTATCCCTAAACACTTAAATTTTATCCCTATACATAGAACTTGACACTGAAACCCACTTGTAATTTAACCTCATATTTATAAAGAATTTATAAACTTTCCCATATTTCACAATTTTTTTATACTTTTAAAAATTAATCATATTTATAAAAAATATATAAATCTTATATAATTAATGAATTATTATACTTTTAAAAATTAATCATATTTATAAAAAATATATAAATCTTATATAATTAATGAATTATTAGGAAAAAGAAATCAACTCTCAACAACTAAAACACATTTCAATATACTTACTTCTTCCACAATATTATTAAGTATTAAATTTCCATAGCATATAGCATATGCAAAAAATTTATGATATGTTGTTTTAGTGTAAAATCTCATTTTTTTTCTCACCAAATAGTTTATAAAGATTAAAGCTTAGTTAGCATATGCTGCAATAAGGTAGCCAAAAGACACAATAAATACTCATATAGGCTCGAAGTCATTACAACATATTTATTATGAACTTAACATGTTATTTATGGGAATTGAACCTGAGTGGGGAGGATAACAATCTTTTCTCACAACCATCCAAGCTAAACCCAATTGAAAAACAAAACACTTTAGTTAAGGTAACATCATGCAATATCTTTTTATGGAATGATATGTACCTTTCTTTACTTACCCCTTCTAGGGGCAACCTTTAGTATGACAATACAATAATATTTCAATATATGATCATATAAGGATGACTCCATCTTTATTTATAGCTATCTAGCGAAATCTAACCATAACTAAATGCTAACTACCTAGTGAGCCTTCTTTAATGAGAGCATGCCACAATTAGATCAATGTCACTATTTAGTTGGCCTTATTTAATAATGGATCTAATTGACATTACATTAATTGTCCACCATACATATCCTATTATTCACTCTAATGGGCCCAGAGGCCCTTGTTACACCCCTATGCAAGATCCCACCAATGACGATGAAGATGTCAACAGTGATGTTTATGATTATTATACAAATGAATATGAATTTAAAGAGATCAATGAGATTTCAATCTGATTTCTTCATCGATCTCCCTTAGTGACAACAATTTTTATTGCAGTTATGGTTTTTCACTTTGATTTAGCACAATAAGTAGAAAATGGGACATTCCTGAATTTGAAGAGGATGGTAATAAAATTTGTGCATGATACTCCACAAAATATATGTCACTCATTTCCCAATGCAAATGAATTTCATCATTATGTTGGTATGAAGATGTTGAAAGGGAGGAAAAGAGATGTACGTGATGGTGGTTAACGTAATCTTGACTAAGATCACTAATAATGAATTAATAAACATTAGTAAACTTAGTCAACATAAATAATCAGTCGTTAACATTAGTCAATATGAGGAAATATTAGCTAATGTACTCAACATTGGTCACTTAATTATCGACATTAGTTAACATTGGTCATATTAATTAATATTAGTCAACTTAAATCATTATTAAACTTAGTTAACTTTGCAACATTAATCAACATTATTCAACATATCAACTAAATAAATTATTAGTTAACTTGGTCAACATTACTCAACATATAAACGAAAGCAATTATTAGTCAACTTGGTCAACATTACTCAACAATAGTCAATATTGATCAACATAAGTTACGATAATCAATACTAGTTATCTTAGTTATCCTTAGTCAAACATGATATTAAAGACCGAGATAAGCTTGTATTCTTTACCATAAGCATAATGGGACATAATGCTCTTTTATTCCTTTCGAAATGTCAAAATGTGACATAACAATCCTTTACTCCTTGCTTAATGTTACAATGAGAGATAACCATTTTTTATTCCCTTTGAAATATTGTAATCTAACATAACCCACCTTCATTCCTTATCAAAAATCCAAATTCGATAAAACCGTAATCAACCCCTAATATTATCTAATCATTCCTAATTAAACCTAATTAATTAGAATCTTATTTAGTCTAAATTAATATCATCATTGCCACCACCACCACCACCATCATTATTTTTTTATTGTCACTATTAATAATTAAATTTACTAAATTTATTCAATCATAGTCAATCATATGCAACTTCTACATAAGTACACATAGTTAACTTGGTCAACCATGATCACAGTTAACCATGGTCAACCATGACCATGTACATTGACTTAACTTGTCATGGTAGACGATGGTCATCATCATCGTCATCATCATTATTCTTATTATTATTATAACATTTAAATTTCCAGTATATTAATCCTTCCTTTATGCGCTCTGCCCAAGATGTTAATTGCACAACCACATGGAATCATTTCCAATATACATCGACCAATGTATATCAAGCACATTTTATGTGCAAGAGAATATAAAATAACATAAATGTCTTTGATATATGTGGATTGACGTATATCAAGTAGATTTCAATGTGGTTGTTTTAGTTATAATTATTGCCCATATGTTGTTTAAAATATAATGCATCTATAAGGTTATCTAGTTGCATATCTACCTTGGTCATTTTCAGAATAAAGAGTGAAAAGTTGGAGTAAGATGCATCCTCCATTAGCATATTTCTATTGTAAACTTTTTGGAATGTTAAATATACCTTTAATGCTACTTGTGACACTCCATGTAGAGATACTAGGCGGGCCGATGAGGATGGAAGAATTATAAATGCCATACTAAAGACACAAACACAACAATGGAGAATACTATATCCACGAGAAGCAAAAGAACAATAATGTTGAGCTTACATTCCTTATGAGAAAGCACTATGAACACAAGTGAGAAATAATATGGCACAAAGAGAAGGAAAATATATAGAAAGATGTTGATAAAAAAATTTTAAATGTAAAGCCATTTCTTATTTGAGATTATCTTGAATTTATACAAAATTGGCACAAACCTACAACTTCAACATTCTATAATGGTGTAAAGTAGTGACTTTAAACATATTATATTGGAAGAATACTTAGCTAACTAATTATTCTAAATCTATTCTTCTTGACTAAAAATCCTAACAAACACTTTCTCAAATCTTGAACTTACTAACCAACTTAGCATAAAATCTCCTATCCTTAATTACAATATTTGATAACTATCTTTAATTAAAATCAAATATCTTATGACTTACAATACAAATCTTGCTCTATTAACTCTAGACATTAAAAACAAGTTGGGTTGATTAATCATGTAAATGTTTAGAGGAACAAATTGAAAATGCTATACACTTATTATTCATTATGAGTCAAGATGTTTCAAAGTATAAAAATCATACATTAACCATTCAAAATAGAATGGCAGTATATGGAGAGAATGGAAGATTAATTTTAGACTAAATATAAAATTGTTTGAGGTAGAAAAAAAACTATACAAAATATACAAAACACATCAATATTATATTACCACATGCAAACCCTCAACAAAACTATGGTGATCTTGGAAAGCTTCTCTTATTGCTTTTCTAACACAAACAAAATTTTAAAGAATTACAAGTCATCCTTATCCTCTTAAGGTCCCATAAACCAAATATGTCTGAGTGGATGTTCATCATCATCATCAAACAAACCAATTAAATGACTATTACTTTTTAAGTCATAATAATCCTTTTCATCCAAATTAAAAAAAATACAAAAAAAAATCATATAACAATCATCCTCATCATCATATTAAAAAAAAAAATTACAAAATGAAAAAATCATTTTTTAATTAATATTTTTTAATATTATTAAAAATAATAATCATGATATTGTAAATAAAAAAATAAATAAAGAAAAAAATACAAAAATATATCATATTATTAAGATGGTAGGGAATGTTTGCCTCATTTATTTATCTCATCAATATCACACATTTGAAATCATTTCATCACAGTTTTGGCATTGAATTATTGTTTTAAGAGTCAAAATCTAATTTTTGAAGAATATGCATGTTTTAAAATAGTGTAGATTAATTAAGTATATTATAACATTTTATTTATGTTTTTTTTAAATCTTTGTTATTAGTTTTAATTAAGTATATTATAGCGTTTCATTCATATGTTTTTTAAATCTTTGTTATTGATTTATTAGGATTAATAATAGGCTCTTAAACAATATTTCCAATAAGTCCTTTATTAAGCATTTACTATTGTTTATTTCAATTGTTGTAGAAATTTTATGTGAAGTTAGAGGTACTCTTTCCCTTATCTATTTGACGTCCATTGTGTATTAACTATATTTTTTAAAGATTTTTACTTGTAAATTTTTATGTGAAGTTTAAGGTGCTATTCCCCTTGGATGTAGGAGGTGGTTGTGTTATTCAATGAATTCCCCCACCAAACTCATTATTTGAAAAATAAAATACAACAATTTGAAATCTAACTAATAAAACTAACTATACCTTCAAATTTCAAAGATACTATGAAATTATAAAATACACTCTACTAAACTACGTGTAAAACACAATTCAACAGTGTGAAAAAACTTAGTCATATAGATCAATATTCAGATTTATAAATACTTTAAAACTTTGATTAATTGATATTTTCCAACCACTTAAAATAATGAGGAAAAATCAATAATTTTTAAGTTGATAATAATGATAAATATCACATATTAATATTACACAATATCATTATATTAAGATATTTGACATTACTAAATTTATTTTTTTCATTAAAAATCATAATAATTATTTGATTAATTTAATTTTTAATTTTAACAAAAATTACCTATAAAATTTCTAAAATAATAAATAAATAACATTAAAAACATAAAAAGTTTAACCTTTTTCCAAACATTACAATCTATTTATGGAATAGCGGAAACCAAATTTATCTGCAATTTAATAACCAACACTTTTGAAACTAAAATTATGATCACATGACTACGAAAAAGGCGCACATTTGAAATTTAAAATAGTGGGTCTTTTATGAGAAAGAATTGAATAAAAGGCACACTATTTTCAATTTCAAATTTTGCATTTTCAATTGCAGGACAGTGGTGGTTTATGAGAGGTCTTAGCAAGTCAGTGCTGACATTAATCCGATGTACCTTAATTCGCTGGAGCAAATCGTCAGACATCTGGTCATTAATCCGATGTACCTTAATTCATGGGAGATCTGGTCGTTGGCAATCAGGCCTGGAATTTGACGTCCCACGAGACGTTTTTTCGGGTTTTAGACGTATTTGACACTGGTTAATAAAATTTACACGTCATCACTGACTGGCATGAGAATTATCTACCTGTCAGTTTGACGTGTGACCGCCTTCAATGTCCGTCAAAAAATCTAGTGGGTATACGAGCTAGATAGTAGGGCTAGCGTGCTAGGTAGTAGGGGTCACGATGTGGAAGGCTGGATGTTGGTGTTGAACCATTGGCTTGCGGCGTCTTGACTGCTAGCGAGTGTCTGCACATCCCCGTTGTTGACTCCCATCGTTACTTCCACGCCCGAGTTCTCAAATGCCCCGAGAACGGTGGAATCCGCGTCAAACATCCTCATTTTTCCAATGCCGTATTGTGTGTACATGCCTACCACGTCTTTTGGTGAAGGCAAATTATCACCAATTCTACCGTAGCAAACTCCAATCGACTGGGCATCTACAAAAGCAAACAACAATTGTTGTGATTTAAAAACTAGAAATATATTTCGAGCATCTAATATATCAGTATCGAATTTAGTTGTGATTTAAGATCACCTATCAAATTTGATTGCAGCAAAACTACAATGCACGTAATGGTATAAACAACATGACAATAATTCATAATTTTTTTGCAGTTGAAAGCCATGAGAACTGTTTCTGAACAGCCCAGACTCAAACTTTCAACTTTGTTGAATTAACTTTGAGAAAGTGTACAGACAACACAATAAATTCTTGTTGAAGTAATTGCACAAGCATGGATTTTATAGTGTAAGGATTGGATAAGAGCATAAATCTTTCTAATCCCGACATCTAAATCGGTACTGCTTTTTCCTTTTTAATTACACAAGCATGAATTTTAAACTGCAAGGATGAGGATAATTTTTTCTAAACCTGAGATCTAAATCCGTTCTGCATTTTCCCTTTTTGTTGTCATTTTTTTCTAACATTCCCTTCAAGCTGCAACATTCCATTGACTCTTTCACAACGTGTGGGATACTTCAAAATTACTAGTTCTGTCGATTCTGTTTTTGTCCGATCACTATAGAAAGTATTATAATTGTTTATTCAGATTACTTATTTGTTTACCACCATATTTTAGATGGTGGATAGCCTAATTAAAGCTCATGAAGTAGATGGCCATAAAGTATGTCATAAAAATATATTATAAACCCTAATAATGGCACCCGAACAAATGTTCCTGCTCATGTAGAAAGTGCATGCGATTGATGATAATCACTTACCACGGTGGAAGGCTAGAAGCTAGGTTAACCACCTAGTTATACTTATGCTCTTGCAGCGGTGAACAATTATTATCCTATTATGTGAGATTTTGGATGGACTGGCTCGGACAAGGTTTTAACAAGGGATAGGAACGGGGATGCTGGTACATGAGTAACAAGGGATAGACATCGGTGATCATGGCGAATCGACGATACATTGTCACTGGTCAATTAGGGGCTATCTCTGGGCTGGCTGGTTCTGTTAGGCTTTGTATGAAACCAACTTTGATGACATTGATACAAGCGTAATTTATGGTTGTTACGGTATGGATACGCCTGGGATGGTATCTACTATGAAGGCATAAATATTATAGCGATACATTATTATTCTGACAGCGATAATCAGGATTCGGAACTGAAACATAATCACTGGATGATGGGCGTATGGTAGGATATATTTTGACATTTATGATTTTGGGTAAAACGTGAAGTGACAGTGATGAAAATAATTTAACTGTCATCAATTTTTGTCTTGACAGGCTGGATAAATTTGAAATTCCAGACCTAGTTGGCATGGCTGCTAAATGGAAAATGCATGCATGGCATGCACTGATGAATGCAGCACGGTTGGACCATGGAACAGCCCACTGCATGGTCATCGCCCACCCTAAATGGAAACGAAGGTTGCCGAACTGAGCACGGATGTCGAGGGTGGCGGCAGGATGGTCATGCTCCATGGTAGTATGGATGGGCAGCCTGCTGACAGAGTCTTAAATACTCTGCAGCATGCTTTTAAAAACTCGCATCAAGCTGTATATTGCTCGTCGTATTTTCATAATAGAAAAAAGTACTTGGACGGAGTCGCGCAGGACATCTCTATTAAAATGGCTTGGCGGTTAATTGATGTCCGCTGCTGTATTGAGAAGATGTCAACTCGACATTGATATCGCTATGGAATAGAGGTGGTTAGCACCAGGCCTAGAATTTCAAATTTGCATTACCTGTCAAGTGCAAATTTGATGACAGGTGTTTGTTTTTCATACCAGTCATTTTACGTTTTATGTAGATTTACAAGTGTCAATTTTTTTTATGTTACATGTTAATTTTATCTTAAACAATGTGTACTATTCAGGTTTTGTCACATGGAGTACCCGACCTCAATTCTGCACTCACTTTACACAACCCTGT
>ML798964.1:132569-142899 GCA_009831015.1 Picea engelmannii
TTACGTTTTATGTAGATTTACAAGTGTCAATTTTTTTTATGTTACATGTTAATTTTATCTTAAACAATGTGTACTATTCAGGTTTTGTCACATGGAGTACCCGACCTCAATTCTGCACTCACTTTACACAACCCTGTTTTACTAAAGGAACCAGAAAAATTTATGGATTAAATAAGGATCGGTGTTTTGGGTTTGATTAGCAGACTAGCACAACAATTTATACAGGCCATATTAACACCTGAACCTGAAAATATTACATTTTAAAACACCACCAATCCAAGGGCAGCTAGAAACTACTGTATGCAGACTTTCCAAGCCACGGTGACATTGTGGGTATCTAATAAGCAAAGAACCCCGAGCTTCACCAGCTAAAAATCTAAAAAAATGTATGGAAATCATGTGGCTCCAGGCAGGCTTACTGATTGGAGAAGAATCCTACTTTGTTCACTGATTGCGGTACAATAAAAAGGAAAAAACCTCTGAAATACAATGTTCTCATACAGATAACAAATCCTAAAGAGCTATTTAAGGAGCTAGGACCGCACCTGATTATTTGGGAGGGTCTCGCTATGGAGCAGCTGTTTCGAGCTCTTGCGTTGAATCATAGCCCTTTCTTGAATACAAAACAAGATTAAAAAGCTTAAAAGCAGAGAAAACARCARCACTATTCATCATGTGCAAGTTAAAAGAAAACAAAATAAACTGCTTGGGTTTGTTCCTCCTACTCACACTAATACTAAAAGATCTATCTTTACATACATGTGTATAAACAAGGATAAATGAGTATCAGGCCTATGCCAAAACAAGCAGAAACTAATCCAAATACTAATGAAAACAAAAACGAATCCCAAAAACTCACCAAAAATTGATGAATGAGGTGAGGCTTGAGCCACCATGAACTGCAATGCGACGGAAAAGATTGCATGGATGTAAAGCAACCGCAGTAACTTCATTACCGAACAATAGAGGGTTGAGCCTGAGCATGATCTAAGGTGCCGAGTTCCACAGCCTCTACTGCTTTGAGCAGTTGCTCCACTATTACCTGCACCTCTTCCGCCGCTGCACCGGGACCCCCTACCTTGAAAGTATTATTAACAATGGCCTTCTGCCTGAGCTGCTGGTGGTGCGGCGGCGGCGGAGGCAGCGGCTGGTGGAGGAATTGCTACCGCCTGTGCAGAGACTGGAGCAGTTCTTGCTGGTGCTGGGGTTTCATCATGTTCATGTATTCCTGCTGCTTGAATGTCTGCTGCCAGAGCTGGTGTTCAAGGCCAAAAAGTTTGGGAGGAGGCGGAAGTGGCATGTCGAACAAAAGATTATTATTGGGCCGGGTTGGATCTGCCGCTATGTTAAAGCGGGGGAAATTTGGTCCAAAGTGTTGCGTGGGATTCGAACCGTAGACCGCTGGCGCGGGGAAAAGAACCTCCGAATGATACGCATTGGGAACAAAAGGCGTGGGCATGGGGGCATTGTAGGCAAATGGTGGTGGTGGCAGAATAAATTGTTGTTGAGGCGGGTTAGGCAATGTGGGATAAGACGGGCGAAAACTGGACGGAATAGGAGCGGGTTGTGGCGGAGCGATGACATGCTCAACCCGTACTACCTAGCCCTGCCTACTACCTAGCCCTACTACTTAGCCCGTATACCCACTAGAGATTTTGACGGGCATTGGAGGCGGTTACACGTCAAACTGACAGGTAGACAATTTTCATACCAGTCAGTGATGACGTGTAAAATTTTTTAGCCAGTGTCAAATACAGGCCGAGAGGTAAAAAACGGGCTACAGCCCGTCAAATTCCAGGCCTGGTTAGCATGATAGCCAATGGAGTCACTCTTCCAATTCACGTTTTGAATTGACTTCCTTTGATTGTGTGAGCTGAGTTGTAAATGCAGCCGTACTATTTGATTGTCCTCTCAAGCTTACTCATTTCTCCTATTTAAAGTAGGAATCTCGAAATGAAATAGCTTGTTAAATTTAAATGTTGTTTAAATATTTAATATTTTGAATTATTTTATTGGAATAGTGTGAAATAGATTTGGGTGAAATTATTATTTTTTGTTATTGAAATTGTATTTGTGAATTTAATATCTTTAAAAATTTTAGGAGTATTTGAATTATGTATATTCAGTCACTCAAATCTGAAGTTTTAACTATTTTTTATCAGATTTCAATAAAAATTAATTAGAAAATAACTCATAAAAACTTCAAAAAATTATCAATTTTATAAGAAAATCAATTTATGATGAACAATTTACACAAAACAATCTTGTTATCCATTTTCATAATTTCATTTTCAATGTATATTTGATAAACAAATCACTTTATGACAAACAATTTACCCATCCAATTTCAAACAAATCACTTTATGACTAACAATTTAACCCTCAAATTTCATTTCTAATTGCAATAATTTTCAATTAAATCTCACATTAAAAAATTATTGTATTTAAGTTTTAAATTTAAAAAGCTAAATAAAAAAATATTTATCTAACCTTTGTTTTCTATCCTATTCTGTAAACATATATATTTTAAACATATATATTTTAAAGATATTAATCAAACATCATTTACTCTGCTTTGTTTTTAATTTATTATGTAAACATGTTTTCTTTTTATCTTTTTTAAAGATATTAATCAAACATATTTACTAAGCTTTGTAAACAACAATTTAAAAAATAAAGGTTTTTAACATTTAAATGTGAAGGTTTGGGGTGTGGACATTTTAGAATTTCAACATTTAAATATGGGTGTGGACATTTTAGAAGGTAAATTAAATTAAAATTTTGTAATAGAGGTTTTTTAAAATTTTTACTTAATATTTTCACATTTCTTAAATTTTATAAAGTATTTTTTTTAATTTTTCAATCATATTTTTTCATTCTCTAAAATTTTATAATAATTTTTTTTTTCAAATCTCTAAACATATTTTCATATTCCTTCAAATAAATTTTATAATATTTTTTTTTTTCAAATCCCTAAACCATATTCTCACATACCTAAAATTATAAAATTATGTAATGATTTTTTTTTCTCAAATCCATAAACCATATTCTCACATCCCCTAAAATTAACCCATATTCTCATCTCCCCTAACTCATCAAACGGAATGGATAACTAACATAGTATCTCCTATAGATTTCACATGAAATTTCATTTAGCTAATCGATTTCCAGTTTGTTGGAAGGGAAATGATATCCAAGGACACACTTATGTCATACTAGTATGCAAAGAGTCACGTTAGTCCTATATTTTGAATTTGGCTTTATATTGTTAAGTGGGATAATGGTCTAAACTTTGGCTTGGAGTTTTCACTTTAAAGGAAGATTTTTATTTTCTCTTAGTTTAGAATAGAGCCTCGAATATTCACGGGGTAAATCAAATTTTGTAGAAATTTGAGGCTTTTTTTGATAGCTTGCTCATTTAAGAGTTCATCATATCACTTGCGAGAATTGAACCTGAGTGGGGAAAACACCCCTCAACACAAACCACTTGGGCTAAACCCAATTTACTACTTAGAAGCTTGAGTTGTTTAATTGCTTTGTGTTTTTAAAATCTTGGAACTATACTTGTTGGGATATTTCTAGAGTTATATATGTTAAACGGTTGTTGAGCTATGGGTTTAACTTTGACTTCAATTTTTTTTGTGTTTTGTGGAAGACCAGTGTGATTATTACATTGGTGTTAGGTCTATGGAATAGATATTGTGTTTCTAGTTACCTATCTTTAATTTGACTTAGTCCCAAGTGAAATTTGATTCAAGTCAAGAAAATATGGAATAAAGAGATATCTTGGAACTCGGAAGAACATTGAGAAGGCATGGGGAATACATCCAATATACTCGAAGTTCTATGTTCTGGTTAAATCAAATTTCATGAGAATGAACATCATTATGTCTCTCAACAGTGCGACAATTATGAACTTATTAGTCTAGCAATGACAGATGATAGATATCTTGGAAGTAGAATGTAACAAGTTAAGGAACTTGGCACTCAATCTTCGCAAATATTCTCTTTCTTCAACCTCCATCAGTAGGATGCCTATCAATTATGTACATGAAAAATATAAAGAAGAAGAAATTGTTCACCGAGTGAAAGAAAACATGGACATTGAGTAGATCTAATGCTGGTGAGGAAGAGACAATCATTCAAGATGAATTTATTTAGTTTCTATGTTTTTCAAAGTTATTAGATTACTAGGAGTTTTTGTTAAGGGCTATTACTTGAAAGAAAACACTTAGTGTAATAATTATAGTTTGTAACAAACTCTCTTATAAAGTCTATGAGAGCTCTCTATTTTGTCAAGAATTTTAAAAGGAATCATTTTTGTATGATTGTTGTTATCTTAGCTTTAGCTCATTTTTTAATATAATATTTCCTTATTTTTATTTAAAAAAATAAAAGATAAGTATTAAGATTTTAAGGTTGAAGTTAATTATGTAAGAGTTAAAAAAACAGGTGTAGAGTAGATGGTTAAAAATTGAGATTTATTCAATAATAATTAAAATTTAAATATTAAGCATTTATTAACATTAATGAGTAAGTATTAAGACTTTAGCAAATAAGTTTATTTTTTATTAATTAATGTTAGGAATTAAGTGGTGAATGTTGAAGATTAAAAATTAGAAAAAAATTAATAATTAATTTTTTAAATATTGAAGATATAAAAATTTAAGTTTATAAATTTAAATTTAAAATTAAAAAAATAATATTTACTAGATAAGTATATTTATCATTTCAAAATTATTTTCTATTCATTAATTATATAAATATTATTATTAACTAAATTTTTTTTTAAATTATTATTTTTAAAATTTTATTGTATCATTTTTCAATTTTATAATTAAAAATAAATTAATAATTGAATTAAATAAATATGACAAAAGATTCACATACACATTTAGGGAAAGTCGTTAAATGTTTTCTAAAGCAAAGCATGAGCAAAAGTTAAAAAATTAAATAAACAAAAATTTTGCACAATAAGTGAAAGTAGTTAAATGTTTTTCAAGGCTACATCCTAATATGACATTTCTTTAAAAGAAAAGCATTAGTAAAACTAAAAAATTTAAGTAAAAAACATTTTCACGAAAGGGAAAAATGACTTACAAGTTGTTCTGAATGCTTTTTTATTTAGGTTTTCTCTCCTTTACCAGAATTTGGATTAATATATTAAAATTGTTTTGTCTTTATTAATATATTGGTTTTTTATTTAGGATTTTTTCCTTTAATATTTTCCACCATTTGTTTTCATTTCATTGTTTTCCTATTTAATTTTCAAATAATTTATATTCTCTAATAATACGGTGATGTTTAATAATACGGTGATGTTTTCTGTTGTTAAAATAATTTTTTTCTGTTGCTAAAATAATATAATCATTTGTTAATATAATCATTGTTAAAATAAGAAATTAGGTTCTTCCTAAACTCAGGTACATGTCTCATATCAATTAGTATTTTAACAGTTTCATCAAACATTTTAATTCAATTGCTTCCAATTCCCACAACTTTACATGATATATCATTTTCCATGTAAACTATTCCATCATCTATAGACTGGTTAGTAATAAACCAGTGTCTATGAAGACACATGTGATTTGAAGCACCAGAATCCAATAGCCAATGTTGATTATGAGGTGAACTAATACTAATTGATAAAACTTCATCAGTCATACCTGAACCTGTTTCAGTTGTGTTTGATTCCTTCATCTCTTTTGGAGGGTCTTCTTTGGAGGCTTGTTATCTCTTCCAACAATCCTTTTTAAGGTGTCCATATTTTCCACAAAACCATCTCTTAATTTTTCTCCTATTTCCCTTCTACTTTGACCGAGAGAAATCCCTCTGACCCTATCCTCTTTCTTTAGGTTTGCCTCTGACCATCATCGCCTTAGATGTAGAGGTTTCTAAATTGGTTTTCTTCCTTGTTTCCTTAGATAGTAGTGCTCCAAAAATAAAATCAAACTCAATACTTTTTATTGTGATAAAACTAATAGAGGTAACAAAGTGATCCCATGACGCGGGAAAAGAACACAACAATGTAATCACCTTATCTTTATATTTGAATTTCACTCCCATGCTAGTCATCTAGACTAAAAGAGTATTAAAAGTATTTAAATGATCAGTTATTTTCGTACCTTCCTTCATGCGCAAACTGTACAATTTCATTTTCAAGAAGATCCTGTTCGTCAAGGATTTTGTCATATACAAGCTTTCCAGCTTCGTCCACAAACCGGTTGTTGTCTTCTCCACAACAATGTTGAACAAAACATCATCGTCCAAACACAGGCGTATGGCACTTAGTTCTCTCGCATCAATCTCATCTCAGTCTTCATCTGTTCTACTCGCAGGTTGTTTTTCTTTTCCCAAAAGCACCTTCACCACGCCTTCTTGCATGGGCAGATCATGCATCTTAACCTTCCAGATCTTGAAATTGTTCTTGCCATTGAACTTCTAGATTTCGAATTTAGCACTCTAACTTTTCGCCATTAACAGAGGAAAAATTCAAAAATTCACTGCTTATAAAAGCAAGCCTTTATATGGAGGAATGATCTTATCAATATTGAACAATAATTTTAAAATGATTTAATCCAAAAAACCTTTTAATAATATATAAAAGAGGACACCTTATATATATTTTACAAAGCATCCACCCATGAGATAAAACTATTCTTTAAAAAAATATTTACCTCACCTTCTATTAAAAAATTCACCTTTTAATAAAAAAACTTTTAATAAAAATTCACCTTTAATTTAATTCCTCCACCTTTTTGAATTTTTTTTTAAACATTCACCTCACGACAAAGTCGATCCTTTAACTTTTATTAAAAAGGTCAACCTTTCATACTTTGCAAAAAACTTTGATTTGTACCATGTGGATTTTTAAGGAGTCATTGCACATCTCAATACAATTGGAGTGCAACAATTTCAAAGGTCGGTCTTTTCACTATACCACATAGTTGGACCGCGACGATTTGATAATTTTGATAGCGGTTTAAGTCTGGGTAATACAACGTCACACCCTTCGAGAGGAGGGACCTGCGACAATGTGGAAATCGACGCACCTCCCACAGATGGGACTATTACTACTGCTCCTCTGAAATTTGTCTCTGAAATTTGATGCCCTCAACACCCTCTCCTCCAACCTAGCTTTGAGACCACTTGTTATATTTTTAAATGTGGAAACACAAATATCATAAGCCAAACACAGTCACACAGAAATAAAAGACACATAGATTTATGTGGTTCACCCAAGATTTGGGCTATACCCACCAAGTAGAGGTATCAGTTATCTTATTATTCAGATCATGGAGATTACAATAGTTTCACTCATCTACATTCTCACACTCGATCATGTATGCCTCTACGGGCTTACATAAATATATTTACATAGGAAAACTGATTATTAAATGCAATCGCATCCATATTCTAACTTGGTCTTATTGGTTACAACCAACACTCAATTATAGGATCTAAAATCCTAATCCTGGAGGAATTTGTTGTCGCCAGTTTCCAACAAATGGGAGTGTGTGGTGGTGGGGTAGAAGAGGGGGACAATATAGAGGGTGGATAGGTTTTATTACTATTATCTTAATGCTTTATTTTACATGAACATCTCCCCCATATTGAACTGTAGAGGGCCTCTCAGTCCAATAATATTATTGGATATTTTGTTAATTCATGTAATATGTATTTAGTTTAAATCCTCTTAATAAGACATATTGGCATATGTTCATGGATTTATTAGGGATGTCATTCATAAATGTGGGGATGTTTCCCTATGAGGTTTTCCTTTGAAGAAATAAAAAAAAAAAAAACAAGGTAAATAATATTTTTTAGAAATCATTCATTTTTATTTCTTTTTAATTCTATCTTTTTGTGTGTAGTGGGGAAAACATGTCACAAATTCACTTAAGATAATAATAATAATAATAATCTATTTTTAAGGTCACAGCCAAGCCAACACACCAAATTGGTGTATAAGATAAGAATGAATAAGCTCATACTTGAATAACATCATTATGCAGATTATGAATTCCCTAGTTTCTGTATTGAGGGTAGTATTAACCATTGGGAATGGATCTCGTGACCTCCCTAGATATTACACCTCAATAGAAAGGGTCAAACCATGACCAAGTTATCCCATAGGGATTTCGATTTTCAAAATATACTATAGTCTAATCCTTAAAGGGGAATATAATATCACCCATTATGTTGTGAATCGACATTTCATACATTCTAGCATTAAATACACCTCTATTTTTAGCCTTAATGGTCAAAAGAGAGACCATGGTATATGTTCAAAAAGACCAAGCTATGGGTCCATATCCAAGATGAAACACATATCCAAAATTCAACTTCTCGTCTTTCACATCTCCAACCCAATATAAGTAGATAAAAGTGACCAACGAGTTCATATTTTGATCAATAAATTGCCATGGATATTTCACTAGAACTATTTGTCACAACGTATCTTACAATATTATGTAATCTCTTATTATGTAGTCCTTTACTTTAGATTTGAGATTTAATATTATAATATTAATTCATAGAATAGTGAAATAAACTAAAACCTAAATGAAATAAGCTAATAATATAATGCACCATTCACACAATGAACACAAGATGTACCCTAGTAAAACCTAATATGGGAAAAACCCATCTAGAATGTGAGGTCTTTGCCTTGTTCTTTTCTTCTTAGTTATGAAATATAAATACAAGGAAAGTTCACTGTTTAAGAATTTTCCATGGATATTATGGTTTGTATGGATACAATAGGATCTTTTACTTCCTATGTTCTTCTTCAATATCCCACCCTCAAGTATTTACTCTACTATGGAACCATGATAAATATATAAATAATGAAACCCTTTTGTTTCCTAGAATCCCAATATTTAACATGGTATGATAGTCATCTAGGGTCAAGGTTAGGTTTTTTGCATGCCCCAACAACTAATTAGAGTTGGGGCTTTGGACCCTCTAGAATCATCTTGAAAGTCCACACATGATTAGTTGCACATGTGGGAGTAATATGAGTTGATTTGAAATCCACTCGATATCATGGTGGTCAACAAGATAAGTCAACTTGAGGGAGGATTAACTTTCACATATGAACTTCAATTGTGGTAATCTTCAAATCATTGGAAAGGTGTCGATGCATTGAACAAGATTGAGTAGTTACAAACTTTGCTTACACAATTTTTACCCCAAAAACAACTATTTAAGGACTCAAATATTCTCTAGAAGTTTTTGGACTCTAAATAATCAAAGAATGGCTTATCCTTAAAATGGTCTCGACAAGACAATAACTTCAATTTTTCCACCTAGAAAGTACCAAAATAGATGAGACATTATATAATGATCTATTGTGGATTATACCTTTAAATTTAGGAAGACATTTGGTACACACAATCTTTTACTAAAAGACTTGAGGAAATTTCTCCTCTACCTTCTCCCCATAGTACCACTTGGCCTTACTTAGAAGTTGTACTTTCAACCCAACCTATTAGAGTTTATAATACCCCTATCTACTTGTTTTGGAATTCTTCTACAAAATTGTATCTTCTGCTAACTCTACATGAGATTTTGGTTCTAAGTATTATATAATAAGTAATATTTTCTCATTGTTGTCTTAGTCCAACATGGAAGGCTCATAGAGATTCAAATTTTCCACATTCACTATTAACTAAATGCACATATATGGGTGTACATTGATCATGTAGGCATTATCACACACCCTCACCAACACTTCAAAAGCACCATATCATAGATCCTTGATTTTTTTTCCAAGACCCTGTAACCTTTCTTTGTTTAGATGCTACCAAACTTTGTCTCCCAACTTGAACTTTTTCTCGATTTTATGTTGATCACATCAAGCCTTGTAATTTTCCTATGACTTCTTCAATGTCTTCTAGAATTTTAAATAGATTTTCCTAATATTATCAATGATTTTTTCATCTTTTGAAGCTTTTCTTGTGGTGAATTTCCTCACTCCTCCTTCCTATCCATATACACCATTTAAGGGTGAAAGTAGCAAACACCCAAAGAAAGTTTCAAAAGGGGACTTAATGGAAAAAGTGTGGGATTCTTTGTTATAAGAGTGTTGAATACAAATTGAATTTCTCTTAGGTATTTGGATGCATTTGAGTAACCCATCACAAGTTGAACCGATGTCATGTTCACTATTTCTATTTACCAATTTTTTTTATGTATGAAAAGTTGTAGATCTCCTATGTTGGGTATGTGTTATATTGTTTTCATGTGTGTGTGTGGGCATGTCATATTCGACAATTGTGTCTGATGATCCCAATTTCCTTCGCTCTTTGGGTCGTGTGTGTCAGGT